>CM039682.1:7022821-7187821 GCA_022537955.1 Schmidtea mediterranea | reverse complement strand
GTTTTCCGACGAAGTATTGAATATATGAATATGATTTTCGATACGCATTTTAACTAACCCAAAGAGATTATATAGTTATATATTCTTC
Source organism: Schmidtea mediterranea (assembly GCA_022537955.1). Taxonomy (NCBI): domain Eukaryota; kingdom Metazoa; phylum Platyhelminthes; order Tricladida; family Dugesiidae; genus Schmidtea; species Schmidtea mediterranea. The sequence continues at coordinate 7,187,733 of CM039682.1, read as the reverse complement.
TCTTAAATGTCTTTTTTGGTGCACAGAAAAGATATTGAGCAAAAAAAGGTATAAAAATTGATTTTTGACAAGTTTAGGATTTCGGAAATTTATAAAGGTCTTTCTTGCTGAAAACAAAATATTTTGTTTCATGTTTTGAAAATTTTTTTGTGCAATGGAATAAATTATTGCACACGTGGACTGTTGCTGGTCTTGATAGCATTGTCAAATATAAAGTTATTACTAACTATTATGTTATAAAAAAATCCATATTTTATGATAAACAAAAACATGATTCTATCACAAATTATATTCTACATCAATTGAATTATTTATTTGATTAATTTAATTAATTGCTTTCGTCACATGTCAAAAAGTGAGATATGACAAAACTTTTTAATTGCGGTTAAATCCAATGATTGGAATGATTTCGTTAGTTAACCTTTTGACACATTTTTTATAATTTTTTTAGTATCTTTAGTCTAATAAAAATGGAATGAATCATAGATTTTTGGTAAAAAATATTGAAACTTTTCTTTGTCTCCATACCGACTCTAGATAGGTCAGCTAAAAACTTTTTATTTTTCCATCCTTAAGAATATAATTGTTGATTAAAAATTGTTTTTCCTTTAAAGATACCCAACAGTTTGCTTTTATTTCCTTTAGCAGTACAACATAATCTCACTGAAAAATTACACTTTTCTTTCAATAAATTGCAATACCCATTAAATCTCCAGCTCGTATTTCATAGTAAAATACTACTGGGACTTATGTTATCTAAGCGTTTTTGATTAATACTTCTTTTTGACTAATATTTGAAATATCTCAATCTTCTCCTTTTTTGAAGGCAATGACTTGAATATGATTAATAGCTAGAACAAATAAATCATTTTGCTTCATGAAATAATAACACCATTTTCTAGAGTATTTAAAACATTTAATCTTGCTTTAACTCGTATTTTTATGGATAAGATACCGTAACCCCTAGATCCGCGTAAAACTATCCAAAGCTTCAACTCTTCTTATAGTTCTGGTAAGCACCACCGAATTACCTTTTTACTGTTTTATTACGATTTTCTTCAGCATATTTATTTATTTCAAGTTTTCTTCTGCATTATACGAAATATTTCATCATTATTAATTATTTATTAAATCAATATAGAATTAATTATATTGATTTGATATATTTTAATTAAAACTTAAATAGCATATATAAAAATAATAATAATAATTGTAAAGATAGATATCAAAAACATGAAATTATGATTTCATCATTTCTCTACCCCCCCCTTGTTTCCCCATTTCACCTTCCCGGAAAAAAACAAATTTCCTATAGCCTATTATTGCACGATAATTTAAAATCTACTGACTGAAACTTACTGTTTCGATATCCAAGCTTCATGTTCAAAAGCCAAATCTGGTAGTCCACAAATTCCTTTGAAAAAATCTGTGTGTTTCCTAAATTGAGATATCGCATCAGATGCATTATTCTGAAAAGAGAGACAACAAATCTGAAAACAGGTCCAAATCAATCGAGGCGTGATACAAATCATTTATCAAATCGGGTACCTTATAATTAATGTAACCGGCAACGGTTTTGATTTCCAGGATGTGAGTTTCCAGCATCCTCAGATCTAGCAAGCACGCGTAGGCCTGTTTATAATTCCTATAGAAACAATTCAAGCATTTAATAGTGATGACAATTATGTGAATACGACTGTCCAAAGTACATGTATCATTTTGATCTATTGTTTACATGGGGAAAATCAATATTTTGATTAATATCGATCAAAATGTAAAATAATGACAGCAGATTTATTATTATTATTTACTAATCGCAATTATACATTTATATTTGCCCCCCCTTTCTCCGATTATGTAATGATAATGCATGTACTCCGGCACCGGGCCGTTTATACCACTGGTTACTTGGCAGCGAGCACATAATCCTGCCGGAACTCTTGAAAGAATGCGATTTTGAAATGATGACGGATAAAAAGCAGCTGAATAAAAATAATAATTAATTTTTACTTATTATTATTATAATTAATTATTTATTATTATTATTTTTATTATTTATTTATTTTTTATTATTATAATTATTTTTATTTATTATTATTATTTTTTATTATTTATTTTAATTATTATTATTAAAATTAATTTTTATTTATTATTACTTATTATTATAATAATTTTTATTTATTATTATTATTATTTATTATTATTTATTTATTATTATTATTATTTTTTATTATTTATTTTAATTAATTTTTATTTATTATTATTATAATTATTTTTATTTATTATTAATTATTTAGTATTATTATTTTTTATTATTTATTTTAATTATTATTATTATAATTATTATTATTTATTTATTATTATTTATTTATTATTATTTATTTTTTATTATTTTTTATTATTTATTTTAATTATTATTATTATTATTATTTATTATTATTATAATTAATTTTTATTTATTATTATTATTATTTATTTATTATTATTATTTTTTATTATTTATTTTATTTATTATTATTATTTATTATTTATTTATTATTATTATTATTTTTTATTATTTATTTTAATTATTATTATTATTATTGATTATTTATTATTATTATAATTAATTTTTATTTATTATTATTATAATTATTTTTATTTATTATTATTTATTTAGTATTATTATTTTTTATTATTTATTTTAATTATTATTATTATTATTATTATTATTATTATTATTTATTTATTATTATTTATTAATAATAATTATCATTACTTACTTGATGAGTAGTTTTATTCAAAGTATCTTTGTGACTTTTAACTTTTTTGATTTGACTTTGGTAATAAACGCTAACTAATTCTTGGAATTCCCTTTCTAATCTGAAGATGAGATTGAGAAAACAATCAAATGACATGAGAAAATGAAAAACCTTGTAATATATCCGAACAAAGATTCGGTAGTGGGCAACACAAAGAGATTGCGATTACCCGGCAGATCACACACCTGACACAAATATTGGGCCCGCTGTTCCGTAAACGTATCTTCACCAGGCATAAGCGCCCGTTTCTGAATGAGGACAACAACAACTTTAGTTGCTCTTCCTTGTATGTTTTTCCTAATTAATAATTCGCTTGTAAATCTCTCACTGGACAGAATATTTAATAAATTGGCATTATTTGTGTTTCACTCATTTCGCTCAAAACTTATTAATGATTTATTTTTCTCAAATTGAAAGTCTAAAGCAGAAAAACTCTCCCATGAGATAAGCTATCGGAGGCATTTACCTGAGTGTGTAAATTTAAGCCACATGAATCAGTTAGTGGTGTTGCAATCTCATGAAATGAGTTTCTGTGTAATTATTGATATTTATGTGCAAAAAGTGCAATGTATTTTCTGACTAGTCAGAGATGTTTTTTGTTTGATTTTGAGACTATAGTCAGAAGCACTCAGTGTTTGCACCATAAAAATATATTTATTGATTTTTAAGTCCAAAATGTGCAAATTGAAATTTTGACTAGTCAGAGGTGTTTATTGGTTTGTCTTAATATTTTTTCGAGACATCCTATATGAAAAAGATGTGTTTGATGACGACACACAAGATTATATAAAAACATCAAGGAAAATATTTCTTTTAGTTATTATTTTCGTGTTTATAAGGAACGATTTTGGTAACATTGGGAACGAGATATAATATAACTCTATGAAAGACAAAATTTACGAGTAATTATTTTATGTTAAATTATTTTTCAAAAAAGTTATTTATAATAGATTTTAATGCGGTAATATCCATATTGAAAAAAAATTACTTACTTAACAATGTTAACTAAATTGGAGCATTCGTTGATTTTGTCTTTCCAGTACATATCATCCCATTCCATGTCATAGAAAACTACAATGACTGATGGGATTTCTTCTATGTGCTTGTTCATCCATTTGCTTTTTAATATTCCTTTAGGTACGTACCATTCATAGGTTGTTCGCTATTAATAAGAGTTATTAAATTAAATTCAATCAGGATTTTTTGTTACTTTAGTTTTACATTTCGGATACTCATGTTTCACGGGAAATAAGCTAAAATTCAAAGGCGCTCTATCTTGTCGACGAATCTTGGAAAATCCTTCCCATATAGATTTGTGTATGTTACTATTTTCTATATCTAAACCAGTTAGTGCAATCAATGGTTTCGGCCTTTTAGTTAATTCCTCTGGCCATGTGTCCATCTAAAAGTTTAAATGTATAAAGTAAAACCAAATTTAAAAATGTTATGGTTTCAATTAATAATAAATTTTAATAATGTTAAAATTTTTAATTACTTGAAATTACTTAAAAATAAATTATTTTTAAAATTTAACTAATTATAATATGTAGTTATAATTTGATTATTAATGAAAAACATTAAGTTTTTAAACAAACATGCAATATAATTTTAAATAACTTTTAAACAATATTGTAGTTTTATAGAAATTAAAAAATGTCATGCTATTTTTTTAATGTTTTATTTTATTTTATTTATTCAAAGAAAAATTAATTTTGGATTTTTTAGCAATCTTAACTAAATTTGTGAAAAGCTTTATTATTTATTACATGCAATTGAGTTTTCAACTAATCAATTTGGTTTTAATTTGATACATATCTGGGATATTAAGGGTCATGAACTCTTATAATGATATTGCATCTTATCTTAGTCATTGACTTTCTTGAAATATATTTAAACTAGCAATTTAAATTAATAAAAACATGATTGGATTTATTTTTCTAGTGAGTTTATATCATACAAATCCTGCAACCTTGTTTAACTATCTAATTAAACGTGAAGTTTTGAGCTATTCGATCTATATTTTTCGATTATTTCTGACAGTGTTGTGTCTTGTAAGGGTTTATGACACATAGTAAGCGCCAATCATTTGCGTTCATTGTGGATGTTACCATTTCGATAACCTGGTTATTAGCTGCTGGAAATAATTCGGTTTTCCTATATGTTGTGCTTCTAGTTAAATCAGGCCGGGATATATCAACGCACTTTTAAATATAAAGCTGCTTGAACTTGCTCTCAGGTTTTCACTTTTAATGCTCGGGATAGAATGAATTCCTCATTATGTTGTTTTTCAAAAGCTACACTTGCTGGTGAAGTTTCTTGACAACTTCTGGGTAAATCCATGTTTCTTATATGGGCTTACAGTGACACACCAAAGACTACGTCTGCGTGATTATCAAATGCTACTTCATGGTTCTTAGCGACATCACCTCGAAAGAACTCGTATTAATGAAGTAATTATATTAAATATAAAATAGTTATTGATTATTACATTTAAGATGCATTGATCACAATGTTATTATTTCACCTTTTATTTTACACTTTAGTATTGATGTATATTTATCTATATTCCACTGTGTGCTTAATTTATATCCTGTGGTGGGTTACAGGGTTCCAAATCTTGCTTATCCTTCTAGTTACCCTCGTAACGCCATACAAAATGATTCTGATCCACTTGGCACCCGTTGCTAGGCAACGTTGGTAATGTGTTCAAGTGGTGGATTGTCCGCAAAAATTGAGTATTATCGCTAGTACTGTAATTGCTCGGACAACCCTCGGGTTCACGAGCTGTCGATAGAAGACCTGTGCTCGCTTTTGGTTCTTAGGTCCCCTTATTCTCCTATCTCCTTCAAATGTTAACCTATACTCTCATATCATTCATTGTTATGTCTATTCTCATAGTCCTTCTTCTTGTTGTCCATGTAGAAGATTTTTCTTTGGCCTGTACAGCCTTTGTTGTCTTAAATACACCCACATTATATCTTTCACCCTTATCCCTATTATAACTACAATGTTTCCCATTATTATTACTAGCATTATCATTGTTGCTATTATATGTATTACCCTTATTAATTGTTACTACTAATACCTTTATTAATATTTTTATAGCTATAACTACCATTATATTTATTGCTATTGTTACTATGAGTATTACTATTATTATTATTGTTATCATAATTATTATCAATCATTACTACAAATACCATGATTATTATTATTATTACCATTATTATTATTATTATTAACATTATTATTATTACTATCATTACCCTTATCATTATCGTTATTATTATTAAGATTTTGTAGGGATCCGTCCTTATTCCTCAGCGTTAAAAAAAATATTTTTCCTAAATAAAATTTTTGTTGTAATCCTTCCGTATCTTTCGGTTTTTGATAAAGTATTTTTGTAAATTCGAAAATTTTAGCAGCGTTCCGCCCTTATTTTACGGTTCATCCCTATTCTACAGTTTTCGACAAAGTATTTTCATTGACTCGGAAAATTTGAGCAGCGTTCCGCCCTTATTTTACGCATTCCATTTTTGCGTTACTATTTTTGTTAAGTATTTGAATTAGTTCGGAAAATTTGAGCAGCGTCCCGCCCATATTTTCCGCCTCAACTCAAATTAATTTATTTTAATTTTTATTTAAAAACATTATTTTTCATGATTTTGGTCGTTCGGATTAATCCTTTTCCGATGGCTATTCATTTTAACTGTTGCAACGATTTCGCAATTTTCCCCGCTACCCATTCCCTCGTTTTGTCCTTAAGATCTATTTATGTTCATTTCATAATTAATGAGTGCCCACTGGACTACTCGGTGTTAGAGATTTTGAGCCGATTGTTGTTAAAATTTATGTAAATTTTACAGAAAACGGATGGTGAAGGAGCAGCCAATAAACTACTCATTTACCCTCCAATTTCCCCTATATACGGATAATATTGACGTTCCAACTCCTGCGTTCCGCACGCTGAGCCTTTACTGGTACATATCATTGGCGCTTTTCCACGCTCTTACACAAATCTGTACTATGTAGATTTTGCTTTCTTGCGTTATGTGTTGGCCGTGGGCCGGAAAATAACAAATAATATTTTACCATAGCATTTGGAATAAAAGTTTCGATGCACTAAGGCTGTAGATATAAAATATTTATTCAGCATATTACATCGGCTACATACATTTGAAATTCATTGTATCCATTCCATAAAATTTACTTCGAAAATCCCATAAATTTAATTCGATAAATCATCTATAAATTCAATTAGAAAAACAAAATTATCCATATATTTAATCTGAAAAATCATCCATAAATTCAATTGAAAAATTACCCACAAATTTGATTCAAAAAATCATCCATAAATTCAATTGGAAAAACAAAATTATCCATAACTTCAATTTGAAAAACAAAAAAATCATCCATCAATTCGATCTGAAAAGTCATACATAAATTCAATTGAAAAATTACCCATCAATTCCCTTCGAAAAAATCAATTAATAATATTGCACCAGTTGAGAGTGATCGTGTTCAGGCAAAACACTTACCCGTGTTAATTACCTGAATGCACGGCTCTCAACCAGTTATACAACCAGTTATACAGTTCTGTAATGAAATTTTTTCTCCGAAAAATAAGACTGAAAATTTGTGAAAACACATCGGTATTTATACCTATGATTGGGCCTTAACCTTGCGTGTTTAGTTTTATTGCGATTAAACAAAATTCGACTTTGAAATTATTTGTGTTATCTAAATTAAATTTTTATTTATTTCTTAATTTAAATTGGTAATTTATTTTTAACATTTTTAATTAAATTTATTCATCCAAAAATATTTTATTTTTATTCATTTAATTCATTAATTTTTTAATTTTATATAAATGGTCATTTTACGGTCGAATTTTCTTGTTATTATGTTATTTTTTATGTAAATTTCGTGCGGTTCTTGATGCATGTTGTATTTATTTTATTTTACTTTTTATGTTTTTGATTTTATATTTATTTATATTCTCTCAGATTTTAAAGTGTTTAATTGGTGTTGTATATTGTATTTTAAGTTATCTTGGTGCTGGGTTTTCGTGCTGTATTACTGATGCATTTAAACAATTCTCAAGGCTATTGGTGTGCTGGCCCAACACCTGTATTGAGTTTTTAGTAATTAACTTATGTTACTTTTACTTTTCCATAGACGCTCTATTCTAATGAATTATGATCTGTTCAAATTATCATTTCGGTTCAATATATGTATAATCTGAATTTTTTAGTGCAAAATCAATGACATAGCTTCCTTTTAATTGTTGAGTATTTAAATGAGTTTCTTTTAATGTTTTCTAGCATATGTTATTGCGTAATCTTTACCCTCTTCTTTTTTTGATCTAAGACTTCCATATGGATTTACATCTGGCATCCGTTAGAACTAAACTGTATTTTAAAATAAGTAACGTAGTATTTGTGCAGTTATTAGTTTTGATGGTCGGTGTCCATTTCTTTTGTGGATCATTGATTTTATTGTTCACCTGTTGTACTATTTATACCTCTTTACGCTCTCATTTCTTCTTTACTTCTTTAGTTAGTTATGTTATTGATGCTGTTATTTTAGTATAGTTTTATAAACATTTATGCTAGTAGTTTGTTAACCCAAGAAATTTCTTTACTTGCTTTAATGTTGTGGGTACTGAAAAATTTTCAACAAACTCAATTTTATACGGATTAGTTATTATAATATCTACTGTAACAATAGGTTGTAAGCATAAAGCTGAATTCTCTGCCTATTTGCATTTAGGTTATTTAATTCTCCTTAGTCTTTATAGTACAATAGTTATGGTTTTTAAATGTTTCTCAAGTGTCTTTAATGATATCAATATGTTCAATAAACATTAGTATGTGATCTCGTATATTCGTATAAACCATCCTCACTAACAAATGCTTTTCTACCATATGCCTCTTTTCTATTTGTATTTGTATGTACCCTTTTAACTTCTTTAATAACAGCGAAGATCTCAGTGCGTCTGAGCTTTTCGTAATTTTCTAGTGCCTTCGAAAATGAGTATAAGTCTTTTATTGTCACATCTTTTACTTTAGGATATTCATTGAAAATTTTAATTTGACAGTCATTTTATCTAACTGCTACAATCGGTAATGCCTATTGTAAAAAAACTTTCTTTAATATATCTGCCTCTTTTAACTCATTAATTTGTCACTTTATTCCCTCCTTCAGTTTAAATTACACCCATAAGATCTTTGTTTTATTGGTCTAACATATTCCCGTATCACGATGTCAGTGTCTCGCAAATCAAAATCATTTTAAGCATAAACATTTTTTTAATTGTCGAGTAACGTTTTTAATTGTAGTTGTTGTGTTGCATATAAATAACAATTATTTATTTTTATTTTATCACATTATATTTTCACTCCCACCTACCACGTTTGCTCTAATTATCTCTTAGACAACTTTCGTAATTTGCGATTATTATCGGGATTATCCCGTTATTTGGAACAACTTATTCATTTATTAAAAGTACATAATTATTTCTTGTAATTGCCGTTTCTGACTTAGAAATAAAATTGTCCTTAATTTTAACATTGACTTTCACATGAATTAAATGATCACATTGATATTCTAATTCAAAAGATTCTAATGCAACTAATTATGCAAATTTTGCTTCTTGGTAATTTGCCTTTTTCTTTATTGCATTGCCTGTCATATGAATGACACAGTTATCCAATTTACTGATTATGTCCATTCTTTGGATAGATGTTTCGATATTCCACAACAACTTTGAAAATTGAACCGTCCATTTGATATCTCCTTTCAGTTGTATATTATGTACTGATAATGATATCATTCCATCTCTTGTATTCATTATATTTCTCTTCTGGTCTCTGTAAGTTGATGTATTTGGTAATGTAATTTTTATATTTAAATTCGTAGTTTTCTTCTTACAATTTACTTTTATGTCTTTTTATTTTATTTGTGTTCTGTTTATGATTTTTCATCATCTTAGTGTCATGTTTTCGCGTTGAGTTACTAGTACATTAAAACAAATTCAACAGAGTTTTAGCCAACAAATTTGACACACACAATATTGAAACCACTCGCATTCACAGCATTCTGAACATTAATTTTCATATCAATTCCTGATATTATTAATTTAAATAGTTACAGTTAAAATAGAAGCGAATTACTATATTTCAAAAAGAAATTTAAGATTTTCGATAATATTTATTTACGCCTAAATAGAAATTCTAGATAATTTTGAGTGATCTTTTAAGAGTCGTTATATATTGTACTTATTACATATAACGACCTGGATTATATGTGACTGACATGTAAAGTGTCAGCATTATAAATGTAGCGCTTTTAACATTTTCACAACTTTTCTGTTTCCTCTACTTCAAATTAGTTAGCGCTTTCCTATTAAGAAGCAACAAATGTAGTATCAAATCATTTTCAGTACAAACGATTTACCTTAAATAAATTTTAATTTCAATTGTTATCATAATTAATCCATTATAACAACGCACGAATAAATAATCTAAGAAAATAAAGTCCGCTAATGTATCAACCATGAGCGTCGGAAGAATTTTTTCTAGTGGGCAACCTTTTTGTCATATTTTTCCATATAATGTACATTAAAAAAACCAAAACCTTTTTTAGACATTTATTTACATATTCTATTTTGCAAACACTTAATAAAATAGGAAATACGATAGTAACAATTGATTTAATTTAAAGTTAAACGTGAGTAATTTTTAAGTAAACTTGGAAATTCCAAGGGAGGACAGCTACCCTGCTCTTGGGACGCCAAAGTCATTTTATTAAAAATTAGAATTGTTGGGCCAGCACACAAATAGCCTTGAGAATTGTTTAAATGCATCAGTAATACAGCACGAAAACCCAGCACCAAGATAACTTAAAATACAATATACAACACCAACTAAACACTTTAAAATCTGAGAGAATATAAATAAATATAAAATCAAAAACATAAAAGTAAAATAAAATAAATACAAAATGCATCAAGAACCGCACGAAATTTACATAAAAAATAACATAATAACAAGAAAATTCGACCGTAAAATGACCATTTATATAAAATTAAAAAATTAATGAATTAAATGAATAAAAATAAAATATTTTTAGCTGAATAAATTTATTTAAAAATGTTAAAAATAAATTACCAATTTAAATTAAGAAATAAATAAAAATTTAATTTAGATAACACAAATAATTTCAAAGTCGAATTTTGTTTAATCGCAATAAAACTAACACGCAAGGTTAAGGCCAAATTATAGGTATAAATACTGATGTGTTTTCCCAAATTTTCAACTACTACTTTGTAGTATTAATTTCAACCAAATTTAAGATGCACATTTTTTAAAAATCTTACTTTGTTGTGTGATTTTTTTCAGATATTTTCAGATCAATAATCTACAGTTATCAATATTTTCAGGTTATTAATCTACAGTTATGTTTTGTAGTAATATTTTCAGGTTATTAATCTACAGTTATGTTTTGTAGCAATATTTGCAGGTTATTAATCTACAGTTATGTTTTGCAGCAATATTTTCAGATTGTTAATCTACAGTTATGTTATTTTGGTTTATGTACATCGATGCCCGATTTAAAATTTGTTTATATGAATGCCAAATATACAGTTTATGCATCGAGACTTTTGCCTAATTCATGTGGTAATTTATTTTTTCTATTATTTTATTTTTGGTGGCCCACAGCCAAAACATAACGCAAGATAGAAAAATAAAACACACTATCGAACTGTGTAAGTGCGTGAAAAATCGCCAATAGTTCGTGCCAGTGAAGGCTCCGGCGTGCGGAACGCAGGAGTTGGAACGTCAATATTATCCGTACATAGGGGAAATTGGAGGGTAAATGAGTAGTTTATTGGCTGCTCCTTCATCATCCGTTTCCTGTAAAATTGACATAAATTTTTTCAACAATCGGCTCAAAATCTCTAACACCGAGTAGTCCAGTGGGCACTCATTAAATATAATATGAACATACATAGATCTTATGGACAAAAAGAGGGAACGGGTAGTGGGGAAATTTGCGAAATCGTTGCAACAGTTAAAACGAATAGCCATCGGAAAAAAGATTAATCCGAACGACCAAAATCATGAAAAATAATGTTTTTAAATAAAAATTAAAATAAATTAATTTGAGTTGAGGCGGAAAATATGGGCGGGACGCTGCTCAAATTTTCCGAACTAATTCAAATACTTAACAAAAATAGTAACGTAAAAATGGAACGTGTAAAATAAGGGCGGAACGCTGCTCAAATTTTCCGAGTCAATGAAAATATTTTGTGGAAAACTGTAGAATAGGGATGAACCGTAAAATAAGGGCGGAACGCTGCTAAAATTTTCGAATTTACAAAAATACTTTATCGAAAACCGAAAAATACAGATGGATTACGGCTAATGTTGTATATCAATAAAAAAATTTTAACGCTGAGGAATAAGGACGGATCCCTACAAAATCTTAATAATAATAACGATAATGATAAGAGTAATGGTAATTATAATAATAATAATAATTATAATAATAACAATAATAATAATAATAATGATAATACTAATAATAATCATGGTATTTGTAGTAATGATGATAATAATTATGATAACAATAATAGTAGTATTAATCATAGTAGTAATAACAATAAATATAATGGTAGTTATAGTAATAAAAATAATAATACAGGTAATAGTAGTAACAATTAAGAAAGGCAATATATATAATAGTAACATTGATGATGCTAGTAATAATAATAAGGAACATTGTAGTTATAATAGGGATAAGGGTAAGAGATGTACTGTGTTTACTTAACTTAACCAAGGGTTTACAGACCATAAAAAATCATCAACATGGACAATAATAAGAAGGACCAAGCGAATGGACATAAAGATAGATGATATGAGAGTATAAGTTAACATTTGAAAGAGATAGGAGAATAATGGGACCTAAGAATCAAAAGCGAGCACAGGTCTTCTATCGACAGCTCGTTGGACCCAGAGATCGTTCGGTCAATTATAGCATTAGCAATAACGCTCACTTTTTGCGGACGATCTACCCACTCGAACACAGTTCCAACGTTGCTTAGCAACGGGTGCCGAGTGGTAAGCGAAAGAATATTTGTATGGGGTTGTCTGGGTAACAACCATATAGTTTCAAAATATCAAAACCCAGAAACCCACCAGAATGTACACAATAAACATTAATTTCTTCGAATACTAAAACTAAGATTATATCATATATGACATTTCAAAATAAAATGAAGTTAGCTGCGCTTCATAAAATTAGTTTGCATGGGAAATTTTGAATATTTAAATATAAATATAGATTGTCACGGTTGTATTTTATTTAGATACAAGGGGTATTTAATGATCAAGCATTTTATAAATTTTGATTTGAACATGACCCGCATTCTAATCAAAAAATATCAGGTCACTTTATACAAAATACATCCTTATAAATTTGCGCAATTGTTATTGTTTAAACTACCTAATTGTGTATCCATTAACGAAAATAAAATGGTAAATACAAAATAAAGCCAAATAGATCTACAATAAATACAATTATTCGGTTCTTGATAAATTAACAAATTTTTTTCTATAAACTGAGTTGATAATGATTTATTAATTTCAATTTCGTTATGGAACTGATATATTTTTAATAAACATGTATTTTAATATAAATATACAATACAAATTTTTTAACAAAATTGTTTCACATAAATATTGACCTATTATAAACAATTCACTCAATATATTTTGTATAAATGAAAAACAAAATCCAATTCTACTTCAAGTTTATGTGATTTAAAGGCACAAATTGAAAATAGACTACACAAAATAATCAAACAATAAGATAAAATATTAATCATATATATATGCATATAAAAATAAAATGTAATAAACACAATCTGAATTCCACCCATTAATCTTGTATATGCATAAAAATAAAATAACTAACAATATTCAAAGATTAAAAATAAGAATGCTCCTCTAAACTGTAAAACAGCACAACAACAATATTATTTATCCAAAATTCTGCTATCAATTGCCTATTGAATAAAGAGGACTATCATATGTTCTTGATTTCATATGATCATGTGAATAGTAATTAAGTGTAGATGAATAATTTAACCATTCTTTCAATTTTCTGCCTATTTTCAAAATAGAATCTTTCTGTGATTGATGATGTATCCAGAGACTGATTTTATCAACTTTGCCTCGAATATTGACGGCAACTCCACAAATAAATTGATTCAAATCTTCTTCATTTTCATCAACAATATCACTTATAACAAATAACAAAATTTCTTCCCATATAATTGTTAATTTGGTTCTGTTTTCATTTCTTGGGAAATGAATTGTCCACGAACCTCCACCTTTATTACTAGCATCTTCCCATACTGGTTTGATACCACTTTTAAATAAAGATAAGTCTCTACCGTTTTTTAAATCCATGGGACTCTTTAAGTGATAAAACATCCCCCAAAACTCTTCTACAGTGTTAAACTCAAAAATCTGTTGAAGATTTGTTTCCTTCCAAACTGAATTGCTATCATAATACATGAACCACATGCACCATCTAATACGAACATAATATTTAAAATAAACCTTAAATAATATTTAATTACTTGTCATTTAGATAGTGCAACTTCTCTTCATCTGCTAATATCACTTCCTCATTCATGTAAAAAAAATTTAAATATTGAAAAATTAATTTGAAATTCAAAAATTGTTTTCCTAGAAATGAAAATCCATGAACTTATATAAACTAATACTTCGATAAAATAATAACATTAATTAAATTTTGTTAATTTATTTATACATTATAACATGTTTTTATGATTAATTTTATTCATTATTTGCTAATGGAATGAGTATTGTTCTTTGACTGAAAAGTTTTTATTAAATTCGATAACATATATATATATATAAAATACTAAGAAAGTAAAATTAAAAATTTATCTCAAACACTGAAAACTGATTATGTAAAAACTCAGTGAATGATCTTAAATTTAAGTGAATAATTCACCATTATTGCTATGTACCCTATATTTATGTAAGGGTTGTTGGGCAAATACTGACTTTAAGATATAGTGATAGTTGGTTGTTTTGCTGCAACGATGAAACATCGCATAAAAACAACCACAAGAAGTGAATTTAATATATTTCATAAGACATCAATTGAAAAGAAACAAATAAAATAAAGTCCAGAAACATAAAAATAAATTATAAAATGAACAAAAGCAAGCAGAAAGGCATAAAATCTAAATAAAAACAAAACAAGAAAAGACAAAACAGATTTGAAACATTTCGTACCAATAATAAAACAAAATTACTGTTGGATGATGAGGTTCGACCCACTGAGACGTTGGCACTATAAAAATATTACAGGTCAGGGCCAAACAGATATAGATTCAATATTTATATAGAAAACAGAAGGTGACAGAACCCAATTCAAAATCCTAAATCCCAATTCATAAAAATAAATATACATTGATCTGACAATAATTCATGTGCTATTTTACTTTTATTAAGACAATAACTTATGCGCTACCTTATTTTGCGGTGTATCGGACAAAATCTTATTCTTATATGTTATCTTATTTAGACAATATCCAAACATTATTTAATTTTCATTTATATTTTATTTTATATTTCATTTATATAAACATTATTTTAGTGACAATGTTTTATATATTATCATTATATAACAATCATGTAAATACAATATGTCAGTTATATATTTTTGTACACAGAAAAAATCTATTTACATAAGAAAAAATATTCATATAATATATAATACAGTGGCGTAACTTCTAATTCTGAGCCCCTTGCAAGATTTTTAAAATGTGGCCACATAAACCCGATTAAAATTTGATAGAGGATAATTATGTTTTTAATTATCGACTCACCTTTGAGAAATACATCTTAATAATTTTAATTTATGATATTTTATTTTATTATTAAGATGGTTGAAAGCTCCCTCAACAAGACTATCAGAAAAAATGGATAAATTTAGAAATCAGTTTTGATCTGCCATATGAAGATATTTGATATTTAAATTTAGTCATTGATACTATTAAAATTGATTTAAATAAATCAATATCAAATGAAATTCAAAAATTTAGTGATAAAATAAATGATAATTTCCAACATTCCATAAAAATATACTTAAATAAATCCAGTGATCAGTTCAGTCATATGATAAAAAAAGTTAGAAGAATAATTCTTCAACTCATGCAACCAAAATTAATATTGCACACTCTTAAAATAAATATATTAACCTGATTTTTGTTATTTCTTAGAAGATTTTGGAAACTTCATACTTATTATCTAAAACAAGTGAGTAACTTCCAGGAGGAAATTATAATATTGTAAGTATCTTGAGCAAGATACACAGATGTATACATAAATCACACCTTTGACATTCAGACTTACATTACATAATCTTCAGTCATAAAAATTCAACATACACACATACATACATAATATATAATTTAGAACATTTATCATTTACAGTTACCCTACATTATTGATTAATAAAGATATTGCAACATGAACGCACAACTGCAATACAATTGCATGATTCTGATTGGTCAAATATATCATGAATTGTCCAACAGTTCAAAACTTTATTATAAAATATCACAAACTAATTTTTTATAAATGCATTGAATAAACTTATTACCAATAATGAAAATAACGCGTTTATCAATAACTTTAAATTCCTTATCAATCGTACATAAAATATTGTAGAAGTCTTAGAAATAATTCTCAATTTACAAACAATCGAGCGAATGAAAAATTCCATTAAATCCATATTCGGCACATGTTGAAAGATACGAAAATTTTATACTTTGAGATAGCTGAAGTACTAAGCTTACCTTGAAAACCACTATGAGAGTTTTGGAGAAACCAAACACAGTAAATATAAATTGCACCTTTTAATTTTGGTAATTATGTTCGCCAAGGAGATTACTGAAAAAAGTCAAGAATGCTTAAAACTTGGTTTTTTCAGTTATTTCTTTTTTGAAGTTATAATTTTCTGTAGGTTTGAAAACATTCATCAACAGTTGATATCTAATTTCGGAACAAATGGGCTTCAGTATAAAATCCGATATCGCAATTAGGAACAGATTCAGAGCTGTGATAAAGTTTTCTTACATCGTCGATATTAGACCCGGGTTCAGAATCTTTTATTATCTTTTTGTTATTAATTTCCACTAATTTCATCTTCTTGCTGCACCCAAATTCAGTTAGATTTGCTTTAAATATTAAAATTTGTATAATGTGACACAATTAATTAAGGGAAAATTCAAACAACCGATTAATATATGTAGTGCTGTTCAAAAGGTACTGAAAAGTGGACAATAATTCACGGAACATTACAGGACAACTGCTAAGCTAAACATCAACAAATGTAAGTAATAATGTTGTCTTTACGTAGTATAACTTACATTTTAATCTAAGAATTAGTAAATAAATGATAAATTAAAGAATAGAAAATAATTAAATTAAAAATATCCGGATTTTTAGGGCGAGTCAAATCACCTCGCTTGCAAGTTAGTGCCGGAGCAACTGGCGGTTATGATATCTAAATCTCTGAATATATATTAAAATTAGGAAAAGTTTGTTTTAAATTACATTAAGTTTGAATTAAAAAATTTAAACAACAATTAAGGTATAATTAAAAGTACAGGCGTTAGAGGTTATTTATAACTTATAGCTTGATTATTTTTTTAAAAGTCCGTTGCTCATAGTTTCTTATGTATAATTCAATGAAATATTTCATTGATTAAAACAAAAAATAATATTCATGACATATCTCCTGTTCCTACAGATGAATCATTGGACTATAACTAACTCAATTCCCATACAAATACGCACACATAAAACCAAAAATTACCATATCCACTCCTTCACCAACTTTAAAGGACAGTTTTCAATGTTTTCTTATGTTTTTATGGTTTAGGATAATAATTGTTATCCAATATCTTTTACTGGCCTAGTATGGCAGGTAAAACCAACGCAAATGACCCAAAGATGACATTATCGGTTCTTTATAGGGGGGGGGAGTTCTTTCAATTTTGAGCGCACTATTTACCAAATTATAGTTCTCTTAATTCAAAATTTATCTATAAAAATGGTAAATCTTAAAATGTCGTCAGTTATTGAGAGCACTAAATTTGGTAATAAATAAAAGAAAAATAGAAAATAAAAGCAATCAAGAAACTAGTCTACATTATCTTGAAATAAATCTAGAAAATAAAATTATTTAAATTTAATTCATTTAAAGCGCCAAAAATATATACAATTAGTAAGAAAAATAAAACAATTTATTATTCAATAAGATTCGATTTGACACCTGATAAAAGACATTTTCAGCACTTAAAATTTTCCATGTGAATTATTGAAAAATAAAATTGTTAAGGTTGTAAAATTAAATTTATTTTAAAATGAAAATGGAACGGAAAATTAATTAAATTAAATGATTAAAATTTCAGTAGAAAATGGAAATATAATGGAAGCAATGTTAAAGAAGTGTAAAATTAAAAGACAAAGTGCATATATACAGAAAACTAATGTACGGACAAAACTAGGCTTAGTAGGTAATAGTTGTTTTGTTGCTGTGAAAATACATAACATGCGAACACGCGCAAGAAGTGAACCCAAAATCTGACATAACTCTAGGGATCGCAATCCGGGATTCCAAGTTTTGCTGAAACTATCTGCAATAATTAAATCGGCAAAAACTATCAGTAGTTCTTTTTCATATAGACAATAATTCAAAGTGTCACAAGACGCCCTAAAAAGGTGCGGAATTGAATAACCGAAACTGTCAAAATCAAAGCCACGGAAATGGTTCTGAGGAATGTGAACCAATAATGAATCTGACTAAGCACACAGATAAATACCTAAAACAAAATGACAAATGAATATTTATGAATGTTTGCCATGAAAACATTAAACTCCAGGAATGAGTGATCGAAATATGAAATTCTCATGAAAATTAGGAATACCAAAAAGCCTCATTTTAACAAGCAGCGAAAGCTAACATCCGACATTGAATGCCCGAAACTGATGAAAAATATAAAAATAATCATAAAATGCCATGAAATTACCGGATTTGATAAATTAATTCACGGAACATCGGTTCTCCGGTAATTGTTGTAAAATCTAAAACTATAAAAAATTGATACATAATATTAGTATGCAATATTATTACATAATATTACTTCATAATATTTTTATAGAATATTATTACCTGAATACAATCATGAATTTGTAAATGTTTCTAACATAGCCAACAACAATTTAATATACTTGTAGTCTATACCCGTGGTTTTCAACCTTTAATTTTATCGTATCACCAGGTAACAAATTTTGATATTGGCGTACCACCAGCAAAAGTCAAATAAAAAACAACATAAATTTAATATGAAGCTAAAAAAGCAGTGGTGTTTTAAGTTTAGACCAGGAAAAGGAGCTTAAAGAAAAGAAATTAAAGGTTGAAGAGATAGAAAAACCTGAAAAGAAGAAATATGACTAAGAAAAGCAGAAGATATTTAGAAAAAATAGGAAAGAAACTTTATCTCAAATTTCTGCAGAGAATTCTGATATACAGTAAATTTAAGACTCGAAAGAAAGCTAGCCCGCAAACAATTGAAGAAGTGTCTACGCTTGAGGCAGAAAATTTGCTAACTAAGGATCAGAATTGGTGCAAATACCATATAAGAACAAGTCAATACTTTTTACAAATTGTGAAATACCATGATATAAATTAGTGCCATGCGATTAGAAGCTCGTATTTTGAGATTATCAACGATAGATTCATTCGATCAGATCAATCTAAAATCGATTAACACAGATTTCTATCACTTTTCTTCAACTATTTTTTGAAAGTTGATAACATGCAACCTCGTCCGGTAAATTCATTCAAAATTCTTCCGTATGATATATATTGTCCTTTTAATCTATATATTTTCTATTTTAAACATGCAAGCCAGTCCTACAAAATGTTAATAGTTTATAGGGGATGGCTTAAAAATAGTTTGAAATATTTATGTTAGGGGTGACTGGAAGTTTGACAATCGTTGACAAGGGAGGGGGGGGTTAAAAATTGCCTAAAAATTGGTGACAATTAATGGACGTCCCCTTACTTGAATACGAAATAATTACTTGAATCAAACGATTTCTTAGAACCGAACTATTACATATTTTCTCAATTAGATCACAATTTCTCAATTTCTTCACAATTAACTGACCTTAAATTTCTTTTCAATATATTCTGATTCACCGTCAAATCATCAAAAATGTATCAATTGTCCCTAAAATATCCTCTTTAAACACTGATATTTGCCCGAATAATACTTTTGAAATCCACTTAAATTAATGATCATTTAAACCTTAAATTTTAAGGGGATCGTCAGTTGAAAATCATTATTTAAAGGGTAAGTATTATCTAAATGGAGAATATAGAAGATTTTACTGAAAATAATGAATAAAGTTGGTAAAATGAGGAGAGTAGGAATATTGTCAATTAAACTCGAATGATTGGTTAAGAGGGGGATTTATGATTATTTAAGTAGATTTCAAGAGTATAAATCTGGTGAATATCAATGTTTGAAGAAGAGGATATTTTAGGAAAATTAATGAATCAGAATATACACAAAGTTATAATACCCCATCTCTGCAAAAAATTTAAAAAACCCCGCAACCCCGACCCTAAAAATTACCATGAAAATACTAAATGTATATTAAATCAATGGACTCGTCTAATATACATATGCCACAGTGATCCAAACAATTAAAATCTTAAATAGGATTATGAACGTAGGAAAATGTAAATAATTAAAAAAATTACGATCGTGTTAATGTGTGATGAAATGTGCTGCAAAGTTCCGTTTATAAAATAACAGCTCATCTACAACACAATCGAAACAGGTTTGCGACCCTTCAAAAGCATGTGACGTCATTTATGGACGGCGACTAATACACGATTTTAAACGCTAGTTTCGGGAAAAACTATAATTTTAATATTATATAATATTACTTTTATTTTTCTAAAGTTTACTGTCATCTTTACTCCTTAAAAGCAAAATGACTTAGAGTGCAATTTCATGGAAACTACTACACAGAGACCATAACTATAAAAATCTATTATAATTTAATTGTTCACTTAACAATACAAAATTAAATAAATAATTGTTCAGTCACCCGTAAAATTGAAGCTAAATAGATTAAAAATAGATAAGCAACATTAATTGTTTCTTCTTTCATATGTAAAGCGTACAATTATATTCAACAATCAAAAAAATTTACAATAAAAAATGAAATGATAACCTTTAAAATATTTGTAAATTTTAATCTCCATTTAGTAAAAATTATAATTAGTATTTGACTTTTAGAATGAATTTTTGGATTTTGTTTGTATTGAGTTTGTTTAAAAATTGTAATTTTTAGTCTGAAATTTTAGTTTTTGAAAAAAATTCTATTAATTGTGGAATTTGATAAAAATTATTTAATTTAAATAATTATTTCTCATCACATGGTTAATTGATTGATGTTAAAATGGCATGTAATTTGCATTGGAGTGTCCAATCGCTATAGAAATCAATGATGTAATGTTTTACATTAGTTTAGGACGTTCACTATTTCAATATAATTCCACCGATGAATAAAGATCTTTAGACAAGAGTCATTCCAGATTAAATAATATTTAAATAATTAATAAAAATGGTTAATTATCATTATAAATTTACTCTCCTAAATTTTCTATTCAAAATTATGCGTTTGAAATTTTTAATACCGCCAATAATATTACAAAATAATCATGTTCTTTTTATGTTTGACTGAACTGTAAAAATTGTGCTTGATTAGTTGTGAAATTTTTGGATCAATAAACATATTTTACATTACATCCCATAATCTTATTTTATGCTGGAATTGTGCTGTGGAATTTTATAAATTGGATCCCACTTCTGACACAAATTTATAAAGTTTCTGTTTGCTTGAAATAATAACAGAAAACAAAATGGAATAACTGTTGGGCCAGCACACAAATAGCCTTGAGAATTGTTTAAATGCATCAGTAATACAGCACGAAAACCCAGCACCAAGATAAATTAAAATACAATATACAACACCAACTAAACACTTTAAAATCTGAGAGAATATAAATAAATATAAAATCAAAAACATAAAAGTAAAATAAAATAAATACAAAATGCATCAAGAACCGCACGAAATTTACATAAAAAATAACGTAATAACAAGAAAATTCGACCGTAAAATGACCATTTATATAAAAGTAAAAATTAATGAATTAAATGAATAAAAATAAAATATTTTTTGGTTGAATAAATTTATTTAAAAAATGTTAAAAATAAATTACTAATTTAAATTAAGAAATAAATAAAAATTTAATTTAGATAACACAAATAATTTCAAAGTCGAATTTTGTTTAATCGCAAGGTTAAGGCCAAATTATAGGTATAAATACTGATATGTTTTCCCAAATTTTCAACTACTACTTTGTAGTATTAATTTCAACCAAATTTAAGATGCACATTTTTACAAATCTTACTTTGTTGTGTGATTTTTTTAGATATTTTCAGATCATTAATCTACAGTTATCAATATTTTCAGGTTATTAATCTACAGTTATGTTTTGTAGCAATATTTTCAGGTTATTAATCTACAGTTATGTTTTGTAGCAATATTTTCAGGTTATTAATCTACAGTTATGTTTTGTAGCAATATTTTCAGATTGTTAATCTACAGTTATGTTATTTTGGTTTATGTACATCGATGCCCGATTTAAAATTTGTTTATATGAATGCTAAATATACAGTTTATGCGTCGAAATTTTTGCCTAATTCATCTGGTAATTTATTTTTTCTATTATTTTATTTTTGGTGGCCCACAGCCAAAGACACATCACAAGTTAATAAAATCATATACAGTATTCAGATTCGTGTAAGTGCGTGAAATACCATCGATGATCTGTGCCCGTGAAGACCCGGCGTGCGGAACGCAGGGATCGGAACGTCAATATTATCCGTACATAAAGGAAATTTGAGGGTAAATGAGTAGCCCTTTGGCTCCTCCTTCATCCTCCGTTTCCTGTAAAATAGACATAAATTTTTAACAACAAACGGCTCAAAATCTCTAACACCGAGTAGTCCAGTGGGCACTCATTAAATATAATATGAACATAAATAGATCTTAAGGACAAAAAGAAGGAATGGGTAGCGGGGAAAATTGCGAAATCGTTGCAACAGTTAAAATGGATAGCCATCGGAAAAAGATTAATCCAAACGACCAAAATCATGAAAAATAACTTTTTTAAATAAGAATTAAATAAATTAATTTGAGTTGAGGCGGAAAATATGGGCGGGACGCTGCTCAAATTTTCCGAACTAATTCAAATACTTAACAAAAATAGTAACGTAAAATTGGAACGTGTAAAATAAGGGCGGAACGCTGCTAAAATTTTCGAATTTACAAAAATACTTTATCGAAAACCGAAAAATACAGATGGATTACGGCTAATGTTGTATATCAATAAAAAAATTTTAACGCTGAGGAATAAGGACGGATCCCTACAAAATCTTAATAATAATAACGATAATGATAAGAGTAATGGTAATTATAATAATAATAATAATTATAATAATAACAATAATAATAATAATAATGATAATACTAATAATAATCATGGTATTTGTAGTAATGATGATAATAATTATGATAACAATAATAGTAGTAATAATCATAGTAGTAATAAAAATAAATATAATGGTAGTTATAGTAATAAAAATAATAATAAAGGTAATAGTAGTAACAATTAAGAAAGGTAATATATATAATAGTAACATTGATGATGCTAGTAATGATAATAGGGAACATTGTAGTTATAATAGGGATAAGGGTAAGAGATGTACTGTGTTTACTTAACATAACCAAGGGTTTACAGACCATAAAAAATCATCAACATGGACAATAATAAGAAGGACCAAGCGAATGGACATAAAGATAGATGATATGAGAGTATAGGTTAACATTTGAAAGAGATAGAAGAATAATGGGACCTAAGAATCGAAAGCTATCTACCCACTCGAACACAGTTCCAACGTTGCTTAGCAACGGGTGCCGAGTGGTAAGCTAAGGAAAATATTTGTATGGGGTTGTCTGGGTAACAACCATATAGTTTCAAAATATCAAAACCCAGAAACCCACCATAACCAATAAACTTATATTACAGAAACATACACCGAAACAATATAAAAACTTAATTATGTGCTGATTTTAAATGTTTCCTGGAATAATATAATTGTATTTATCAATTGAGGAAGAGGTAAAAAAAATTTTAACATGCAAGCATCAAACTCCACTGAAAACACATTATAAAAACAAAATCAATGATGTAATGATATAGAAACATACAAACTCATTTTGATGTTATTCTTTGCTAATTCCATAAGGGGGCGTCCATTAATTATGCCACCAATTTTTAGACAATTTTTAACCCTCTTCCCCTTGACAACAATTATCAAACTTTCAGCAACTCTTTAATATAATTACGTCACACAATTTTACCTCCCCTTACACCTACGAATGAATCTATCGAGATAATCTAAAAACACGAACTTCTAATCTCTTGGCATAAATTTATATCGTGGTATTTCATAATTTGTAAAAAGCATTGACTTGTTCTTATATAGTTTTTGCACCAATCCTGATCCTTAGTTAACAAATGTTCTGTCTCAAGCGCAGTCACTTCTTTAATTGTTAGCTTTCTTTCGGATCTTCAATTTACTGTTTATCAGGATTCTCTGCAATAATTTGTTTCCTATTTTTCTAAATATCTTCTGCTTTTCTTTGTCATATTTCTTTTCCGTTTTTTCCTATCTTAAAAATACACCCTACACAAAAAAATTAAAAAAAAAAATTATCTAAACATAATATATAATAACCATAAATAATAGATATTCTAAATTATATAATATGTATGTATGTATGACTGAAGGTTTTGTAATGTATGTCTGAATGTCAAAGATCTGATTTGGGCTTATGTCTGCATGTGTGTATCTTGCTCAAAATACTTACAATATAATTATTTTCCTCCTGGGAGTTAATCACTCGTTTAAAAAATTAAAAAAACATACAAACCTTCAATGTATAAAAAAGGAGCTTTGAGATACACTCATATAATATCTTTTTTCTACACAATTTTTGGAAAATTATTCTGAATACTTTACTTTGAGTTTTCGTGAAAATGAAGAAATACCACTATAAGATTTATTTTAAGTTATAGTTAATTTAATACTTAATTTGCGTTTCAAGCAATTCTGTCAAAAGCATTCTATTTTGCGAAGATGAACAGATGATATTATAAGATTTATTTATAATCAATTTATTATTTGCATAATGTTTCATATATTGCTGGACCTTCTACGATGCACGATACCCAAACAAGAAAGCTAAGATTGTAATTTTTATGTATATGTTTAAAAAATATCATATTATTATAGAATTTCGGAAATTAACAAAGTTCGAATAATAAATGAAATGGAAAATGGCCAAGATTATTTGTATTTAAAAAAAATATTGAGGATACCCAAAAACTCAATAAAATTCATTTAATTTGTTTTTAAATAAATATTACTGTAAATAAATTTAACTTGCTGTAAATTGAAATAATTTCAAAAATAAAATAAATAATTTTCTGAAAATATCGAAAATGTTAACACTATGATTTAATGCATTTTCTTGACCTATTCATGAATTGATGCAAGTTTAGTAGTAAAATGGTTGATTAACCTATGTTGGGATATTAAGTATTCGTCGATGAATAGATCTCTTGATCCGACTACTCTTGTTCAATAATCAATAAGACAAAATCCCAACAAAGAAATCTTTATTGACAAATATTCACCACGATACACAATTATTTACTTCTCGTATACACCTTAAGGGTATCACGATATAAGTCACAACAATCTGATTAACTTTATCGGTTTACTGCTCTTCGCTCATTTCTTCAACTCGTTAGATTCTCTTTTCGACTAACTTGCAATTTATTTTATTGTCAGTTCCTTTTATAGCTTTTGGATTCCAATTAATCTGGATTACTGCTAGGGAAACAATTTTCAATTTCGGACATTTTATTGTCGTTTCACTAATGCCGGGAAACCCATTAAGCTGACTTTGAACTCGGCGGCCCTTGATAAATGGGTTCGTCGGTAAAAAAAAAAAATTAATTAATTTGTTTTTGGGCTCCCGACCCTTCAACATTCCTTATCTCAATCTAATAGTATTTTATTCGTCTTCAAGATCAAATTTGCTACCGGTTACCACTTCCCCCGAAAAATATTGATTTTTACTTTTTTTTGATAATTTTAAAATTTTATTATTTTTATTCATTTTTTATTATAACACCAACACCTTAAATAATTAAGAACGGTATATTGTAAACTTCGTATTATACAGTATTAAGTTAGAGTCAGTCATTAGGAAATTTAAAGTTGAGAGTAAAGATATTGATTACAAAGAGGTGGTTTTTATACGTCCGAAATGTTATAGTTTATTAAGTAATACAAATACAAAAAAGTGAAAGTTTATTTAGTTCTAATCGGTACAATGTAAAAAACTTGATCTCGCGCGATCGAATCTAGTAACTTTGCAACCAGACCCCTGGCCGCCAGACCACATAAATATTACAAACTATTGTTAAACATTTAACAAACTTTAAATGCTTAAAAGTAATTTAATTTAACATTTTCAAATATTCATAATTTTGAAAAAGAGATTAATTTGGGTCATTTGAAAGACGAAGAGTTAGGAAAGAATTCTTTATAAAATTTAAAGCAACCAATATAATTTCTTCAACAAATTTTCATACGAATTTTAAGGTAAAAGGTTGCAATCAGTAATGAGATTCAAACCATTTAACATGTTCGCGCCATAAAAATAATTAAGAACCGGTTCGCCCTACCTAATTGCAACTACCACCTGTTATTAGCGTTATATCTTCGTCAGACTTTGAATTCCTTAGAAAAAAATCAGACAAAACATGTTGTCCATGACGGCTAAAACAATGCGGAGAATTTAACATAAAGTTATCATGAATTATTTTAACACAAAATTAACTTAACATTCATAAATTTTTAATAGCGGTAAGAAATTATTATACTTTTTTGTTTTATTCAAATACTTTCTGAAAATTAAAAATAGGAATTTAATGCTATAGCAATTTATTAATTATATTATTATTAACATACATATATACTTACAATTAATTCTTATACAATTTCTATATACACAACCACTTGCCAAAGATTTCAAAATATTCAAGAAACAATATATTAAAATAATATAATAAAACAAAGTTTGTGATCACACTCGCGAATACATTTTTATAAAAACAAAAATCAAATCGAAAATTGTTGTAAAGGCAAAAACATGCTGCGGTGCAATTTTTATATTTCATATTCATTTGTTAAAATTTAAAATTTTTTTTGTATTTGGTAATACTAGTACAGGTAACCCTCGATTAACACGATAGTTTGGTTCCAAGAATACTCCGTGCTAATTAAAATCGTGTTAATCGAGACCGTGTTAATTAAAGATTTTCATCAATTTTGAAGCCGTGTAAAATCAAAACCATGCTAAAAAATATCGTACTAGACAAGGGTGTGCCGCGATATTTTAACCGTGTTAAAGCGAAATCGTGTTATTCAAGTACCGTGTTAATCGAGGGTTACCTGTATTTAGTTTGCGCGAACTTTTGGTAATTACAGCCGGTTTTTTAGAACCTACAAAATTTTAAGAAACGTTTCGCGCGAACCGGCTGAATCCCACCACTGGTTGCAATCCATCTTTACCTTATAAAAACAGTCCTTATTTCGAATGTGTACTTAGTTTAAAATTTTTGAGAAGTTTTGTTTTGTAATCATTATTTTCAACAACTTTACATGTGGATTTCACACTACATAAATGATAACGTTAAAAGATGAGAAAATACGCTTCACTTCTTTCACATGTGGTTAACTTCAAGTTTATATGGCTATCAGTGGCGAAGAATGAAGGGAATGAAGTGATATTACCCAATTTCCACTTTCGATACTTACGCCTTATTTATAATGGTAGTTCGTTTATTGAAATATAACATTATCGCGATAAAAATAGCAATTTGAAATATATATAAAATTATTATGCGCTAAATAATTTTTCAAAACTACTCAAAAAACCATTAACCGCAGTCAGGATCTAGGACAGGGGGGGCACCGGGGCCATTTGGCCTCACTTGATAAAGAACCTAGGAATTACAGAGTTCTTTATTGAAATGCAGAATTACGAAATTAATATGTTATACATTGAAATGTAGGGCTAGACAGGGCCGGCATTGCGTACAGACAGAGCAGGCGGCCGTTTTATGAGGGCGGCCGAATGCGTCCCTCGTAATTTTAATACTTGCATGTAAAAATTGTAAAACAATATTCGAATTTTAAAAAAAATATCGTGTGAAAAAATAATAAAAAGAATAATCTCGGAACACCAAAGAGGACTAGAGGAGGCTTGTTAGCGCTTATTTGGTGTGGACGGGAAAAAGGGATTTGCTTAAACGTCCAGAGTACGATATATCTAATTGATAAACTATACTGGATAACTGTAGTATTTATGAATGTTCCGGTCACATGGATGTAAATGTACATTGATTTTTTACTTGTACCGCACACAGAGACGATTTGATTTTCTAATTAAAATTTATGTTTATTTTACTTAATTCTACTCGTGTTAGGGGCGGCCAAAAAAATCTTGCCTGTAGCAGTAAAAAGTCTAGGGCCGGCCCTGGCGCTAGACTTATGGGATGGTGGACAACTTCAAGCGAAAGTAGGTCAAAGAGTGCACGATTAGGAAGTTTGTTTTTAACTTATTAAATTTATTTAAAATATTTTTAACAATATCAGGCAATTTGACAAAATGGTTAATTTTACTGAAAAAAGCAAATATTTCCATAAAGTTTAATCAATTATTCAATTTATTCTATTATATAATAAATAAATATTATTTTAATTAATTTAATCGCTTAAGGAGAGATGAAAAAAACCTTGAAAATTAATTGTGGCCTTTGGCCTCAAAATCCTGTACTAGGCCCTGGTCGTAGTGAAAGAAGTAATATAAATTAACAAAACATTAGACAAAATTGTGGTTCAATATGATTGGTCAATGAAATAACAAATCAAATCAAAGTATATTACAGAAGTCAAATTGACAAAACTGCTGTACGAGGGTTAAATTAACAAGTATAATTTAAAGCCATTTTTATTAACAATTTGTAGAACAACAAATAAATATATCTATTACTCTAATTTATTTTGATGTTATATGGAATTTGTGAAACTTTTCTACACAATCTAAAAAATGAACAATCACAATAATCAATTTGGTTTAACTAACTCAGCTGGATATAGTCACAATGGTAATTATTTCGAGAATTCCCACGGCTCAATGATTAATCCATCTCCCATCAGATCTGACATGAATCTTATTCGTCCAATTCCAAAGAAAGTCGATTTATCAAAAATGATATATCAACAATTCGTAGATCCATACCCTAGACAAAATCAATCCAGCATACTAGAATTATCTGAAACAATGTCTCAAAATATATTTTCAGAAATGTGCCAGAACGCTATGTCAAGCAACAATGCTCAGAATACTATTGGAAATAGATTTAATGAGTTCTCTCGTCGATTGCAGAATCCTCATTTTCCATTCAACAATTCAAGACTTTCCTATAATCAGTTGCTTATGGCTAATAATAATAGAAATAATTCTGAATTTTTTAAGAACCATATTTATCCAAATTCGATTAACTTACCACCATCACCAGTATTAGGAACAAACATGGATCCTTACTTATATAGCAATATTAACTACCAGGTTCCCATAAGGTTAGTTTATATTAATTATAAAAATACACCATTTTGTCTACAATATATTTCATGCACAAATCTTGTTTTAAATGTAGGTCAAGGTCGACATATAATTATCGAAAATATTTTCTTTTTAGACTGTTTTTTTGACATTTATAATAACGTTTATTTTTGATGAAAGAAAATTAATCGTTAAATCACGACACATTTTAATTAACTTAAAAGAATATATTGCGTAACCATAACAATTTTTATTAACAATAATTAAAAATAATATGCGAATTGATGTAATTTGACAGCTGTAAGATAATTTTCCCAGCGAGAATCTTAAATAAATTATAAATTCAATTTGCGTGAGGGAAATTTTCAATTTGTTTTTTTTCGTTTTGTGGAGAAATCAATTTGTTGATGGATATAAAATAAAAGAATGTTGGAGATAGAGAAATTCGCTAGGATTTCTAGAACGGAAAAGTTATTGAAGCTGTTGAG
This sequence comes from Schmidtea mediterranea, assembly GCA_022537955.1. Taxonomy (NCBI): domain Eukaryota; kingdom Metazoa; phylum Platyhelminthes; order Tricladida; family Dugesiidae; genus Schmidtea; species Schmidtea mediterranea. The sequence goes on along the minus strand of CM039682.1, from coordinate 7,157,478 downwards.
AAAGCACATTAATTAATGCTTTTATAGGAATCATTGACTTTTAGAATATTGTATTCATTGAATATATTACGTTTACTTCTGCAAGATTCCGTTAGGGGTAAATTATTTAGAAAGTGATAATAAAGCAGAAATTTCTAAATCACATTTAGCCCAAAATTACTTCACTACCGGGAAAAATAATTTCACAACATATTCAGACTTATATCAACTTAAAGTATGTGAAAAAAATCTATTTGATCTTTTTCGGTGCCTTCCTTAATGTTGTAGGTTTATAAACCGTTTCAAAAATTGCGATAAACTTTTGATGATCAAAAACATCCAAACAATATAATCGTTTAATAGCAAATAATATAAACTGAGAACATACCTCCTTGATGTGGTTAAAGCTCCAGACAAAACTGAAATACGATTGACATAAAACTTCACAAAAACAGATCAACATGACGTCTGTTACTAAGTGATTGTGTTGAAAATGAATATAGAATTCTGTAACTGTTGCATGTGTATAAAATGGGCCTTGAAACACGAAATTCCGCTGAAAATTGTTTAGCTTCATATTTTAACAAATGTAGTAATAATCCCAAAAAAATGTACATATAATATAACGCAATTAATAAGAGCTTTAATCACAATAAAAAGAAGCTTAAATTTGAAATTAAAAGAAAAATTACGAATGCTTTTGGAGATATTTTTGATCATTCAAAATAACTAATTATTCCATTTAGACAAAGCCGGAAATTTATAAGTTTATTTTTAAATTTAGTTAATATATAAATTTCTTTGTTGAATTTTTCTGAATAATACTGAGAAAAAGTATTTCATATTTTTAAAAATTTTAATAAATTTGAAGCATGAAAAGGAATAACTAATAGCATTTATTATAATAAAAAATAAGTTAAAAGAAATAAACTAAACTTTTCGATTTTCACAACTGATAGGCTCTCATTTAATATCAAAAAGGCTATTATCACTTTTCATGTAATAAAAGTTTGGAATTTACAAAATTGACATTAGCACGTTAAACGCCATAGGGGTTCTTAGAGACCGCTCTGCAAAACTTACAATTTTATGTTGTACTGGCCAAGAGACCGTTGCTCCATACATTTAACACACTTCATGAACCGCAATTGCCCCATAGACATCTTTAGGTGTTGTCAATTTCGATTTTAGTATTTATATTCACTAACCTATAATCATTTTAGGAGTAAATTTTAGTTACAGGGTTTTTCTAAATGTTTCATCATTCATAATACATTAATAATACTATATTTTTTATGTGTATTATTTTTGTTTTCAAATATATAATTATTTTCCAAATATCACTGCTCCAAAAAAGTCTATCATTAAAAAAATATCACAATCTTACAAATCTACAAAGAGTAAGCCTGTTGAGTTCATGAGCCATGGGTACGTTAACGGTCATGAAAAGTGGCATTATGGCATAAGCATTCTTGATTTAATATTTGCTTTTTTTGTAAAAGTGAATAAAAGATAGTATGACTTGTACCATCATGTTTAAAATCCGATGTACTTATTATTTTTTCGAATGATTTTTTTATTTTAACAATTGTAAATTTAGTGATTAAAATTTTTGACAAAATGTATCAACCTTTTGACAATATGATGAAACATTTTTAAAAACACTATTACATAAGTACCAAATTGTAAACAAATAATACAAAAACAATTTCAAAATAAATTAATAAAATTAGACTTGACGTTTGCATATCAAAACAATGAATACAAAACTGCAGTTGTTTAGCGCGTTCTTTGAAATAAGCTGTTATTTTTAGCACATGGTTTTATGGAAATAAACCTTCGATTTTATTCTGACATCACATTTTACAGTATTTTCTTATTTTATGTCAACTGCCTTCTTTTTTCTTCAAGGAATTGTCATTTTTTCACCTGTAATTTGCCCCATTTGATATTGTCTGCTCTGTCGCCGTTTCTAATTTTTCGGTTTTTGGAAATATTAAACTTTCTATAGTCAACATTACTTTTTTAAAACAAAATTATATTCAAAAATCGCAAGTTTTTGGAATTTAACTTTGCAATTTTTAACTCTTTTCATAGAATTTCGTTTCAAAAATAACAAAAGATTATTTATGCTATTAAAAATAGAAAAAATTATATATATATATATATATTATTTTTAATTTAAATAACCTAATTGTAATGGGAAAAAAATTCCCATCTGAAGAATATTTTAATTAAATTAAAAAATATTAAAAATGAATATTTCAAAAACTTAATTTTAACTTTGAAAATTTAGCATATAAAATCACATAATTCATATAAAAATTGTAATGAAGTCCAGAAACAGTACAACGTACCTAAATGATTGAAAGCCGGCGTATCTGCAATATAGTCACCAAAAGCAATCATATTATGCAAAATTTATAGACAGCGTCCGTCTTTTATTTAAAAGTCTAAGCATTTGTGTTTTAATTGTTATTTTTTTCTAAATCAATTATTATAATTTATTTATTATTTACAATTATTATTGATGACCGTAAATTATAAATTTTATTTCTTTGTAAATTGAATATGAATGCTACGGTATGTGTAGAAATAGAAAAAAGCTGTGTGATGGTGATAAGCCGTATGCTAGAGGTACCCACACTAAAAGCTACCAGATGTTACAATCTTTGAAATACAGCAAATCTCTACTCTGACAAACCATTAATATTGCAAAATAAAGCAAATTTTAAAAAATCAAACCAAAAAATCATTTTTATTTATAGCTCGAACTATAAGTTATTAAGATATCACTTTCTGCATCATCGAATTCTAAAAAAAGTCCATTCTGGTTCATCCGGATAACTTTTATCAATAATTTCTGAAAATTCAATTCCTTTAATTATTTCCATTACCCAATCATAATTTTACCAAATCTATTCCAAAAATCACCAAAATCAGAGAATTTCTACCAAACATTCGGATTCATTATTGTGACTAAGTTGTAATATGTTTACATTGAAATGTTTATATTCTTCATTTGCAAATATGCTTTATGATAATTAAAGCTCATTTTGTGAACTATTTCAGAAATCATTTGCACTTAGAACTTTAATAATTGCATATTGAAATCACAACTTAAATAACTTACATAGAGTCCCATTATTCGACTCCATCACCTAATGGGGTTATAAGTGAAGTAATTTTAAGTTTTAAACGTTTATTAATATATACCCTTAGTGCATCCATCATAATTAAGTGAAAATACTTTTTATCTAGAATGTCTAAGGGGGGAAAATAATAAATTAATGGTTAGTTAATCAATTCTTTGTTTATAAATGCGAATATTAGCGTATTGTTTAGAACGAGCCAAGTTTATATAACTAGTGTTCAATATTAATGTATAAATGATATTAACAACAGTATTTACCCTTCCTGTGCCTTGAGAGTTATCAAGCCGCTCTATATGTCTTTAAAGATTATGTTGGCCATACAAAACGAAGGTGTAAATGTGCATGAGTTTGTAATCATTTTACTAGCTTTGATCGAGTGTTTTGATAAAAATGTTTAACACATTGTGACATCTAGAAAATTTCCGGTCTGTTGTTCAAACACGTACTTATTTTACTGAGATAAGGATTGTGTTTTATAATAAAATAAAAAATAATTTTATAAAATTGATTTATTTCTTGCTTAGTGTTTTTAGTGTTTTACATTAAAACACAAAGAACTTAACAAATTACGGTAAAAAAGTCATCATATCACCATATCAGAAAGACGTGGAGTGTCGGATGTTTTGTCTGGATTGTATTTTAAATTCTAGGATGTCTTGGTAGTGAAATTATTTGTGGTGTTATCGTCATGAATGCCAGTTGCTGTTTTTAGTGGAGTTACACTAATTGTTTGGTTATAGCCGTCGATGGCACATGTTGTCACGTTGTTATCGATTTTAAAAGTTGACTACGGACCAAAGTATCTTGATTGTAAGCCTGTGTTATTTGCTCTTTTTATCCAAACAAATTTTGATGTAAGTAGGGAACGAGAAATGGCAGGTTTGTAATTGTTAGCAGTAGAAAATTGTGAGATTTGAATAGATGTTAAAGAGATGATTTCAAACAAGGTTGAGTTCTGTTATTGCTGGGATTGAGCCAATGTCTACAAGTTCTGTAGGTAGGGAGATCAAAGTTACAAAAAGTTGTTTTGGACTGGCTTGTGTTGTGTTTGAACGGTGCGCTTTTCCAGCCTAGTAAAGCAAACGGAAAGACTTTGGTCCAGTTTCAATTTTCTGATTGAATTATTAAAGATGTCTGACATAGAAGCGTTTAATAATACCTTTCGATGTAGGTCGTGTTACGACTTTGTTTAATAGCTATTTCCTACTTGAATAGGTTGAAAAGGCAAGATCCGAATTGATTACCTCTGTCTATAGTGGGATATTATAAAACACCGTATCGAAGTGTTTGCCAATCTTTTTTTGCTCACGGAACACCCAACAAAAAAATGTTAAGAATCCAAATTCCCAGAGGTATTCACAGATCCAAATGCCAGTAACACTTTAATTAAGATCTTTTTCTGCAAATAAATTTTTGTGGATCAAATAGATTTTCTTGTTAAAGCAATGCAAGAGATGAATTGTCATAATCACCAAATGTATTTAAAACCCACTCATATTCTTTCGTCTCCAGAGAGGCTGAAGATGACAGTTAAACGGCCGAAATATATCGTATTATATTATATCGTTTTCTTTTAATAAAATCGTTGCCAAACTTATTTAATTATTAATTTATTAATTACAAAATTGATTTAATTCTTACTTGGTTTTAGTGATTTTTGCCACATTATAACAAAAGAAACATAACAAATTACGCCATCAAAAGGTATCACATCACCGCAGTAGTAATTTGCGGCATTAAAAAGGTTAACAAATTAACGTTTAACACAATGAGTAAATAAGATCTTTGCTAATAAAATTAATTAATTCATTCATTAAAGTTTTTGTTATCTTAAATATTGCTTGATTAACGAAATTCAAATTAAATTGTGAACATTTTTAACTGGCATTTATTTACTTTCAAAAGTATAGTATTTGTTGAATCTTTTTCCTTTATACCGAAATAAAGTTCTCTTTAAAATTGAAAAACATCCAGGATCATTTAGTGTTATAAATTTTTTAATAGTTATCAAAGCAAAACAACGCTGGAATCTTTTCTACAGTGTCTACAGTTTTAATAAAGTGTGACAGTGGTCGTATAAGGTACGTTTCAAAAGGGTTTGAAGAAGAAAAATAATAATTAAATTGTATCCATCTATTTGGTTCTGTATTATAGTTAAAATAATTTGCTTTATTCGAAACACAAAGTCTTCGTTTTTATTTAATCGTCTATGAATTGGTTTTAATTTATTTTCTGACCTTTTTAAACTATTAAGTGCTCCTTTCACTTAGCCTTATGAAATACATTTTATTTTGTAAATTATATTTCTATATATACAGTGTTGTATTGGAGCCGGCCGTCCGGTTAGTTCAAACCGTTAGTTCAAATAATAAATTCTAATTTTTTTTAATTTAAAAAATTCAAAAAATGTACGGTTAAGCTATTTTTCAGCTGAAATATATTACACACAAATATTACCAATCATTTTAGGCTGTTTATCGGCAATATTTATGTAGGTATACGCCTGTTTCAGCTGAAAATCAAATATTATCATTCAGTTTCACGCGTAAATCAAACTTAATAACAAAAGGATCAAGTAAAAATAATGAAAATTCGGCGAAATTTACACAGCAGCTATTTTATTGACTATTTAGCTTTTTAGGAATATAAATATGTGATTTTTTGACCTCTTAAAATGTAAGCCAGTTTAATATCGAAAAAAATGGTTTCCCATTTTTATAAAAACACAAGGACGCCATATGAACGAAATATATTTCGAGGAATTTAACCTCATCCTAAAGCTGCCATCATATCCTTTGTCAAATGCTATCTATGGAAAGAATAATGTGAGATAGTTTTGTTAAAAATTTTAAAATATTTTGTTAAAAATTATATTTAAATTTTGTGAAAGTCTCGGTTTTGTAGAATTTAAAAAATTAATTTTTTTTAAATTTAAAAAAAAATTGTCATTTATAAATGCAAAATTTTTATTTTTTTTAAAATATAAAAGAAGAAATTTGTTTAAATAAAAGTAATTTATTCTAAATAGTTTAAAGTTCATATCTACCTGACGTTGACAGTGAGTCTGTGAAAATATATTGTAGTACAATATATATGTTGGATTGGGGCTTTATTTTATTTAATGATGTAATAGTTATGATTTAATGATTTAATTAAAAAAAATTCATTGCTGATTTAATGCTAATTGTAGGGATTGCGATTTATTCACTAATGCCTCAGAAAAGACTAGGTCCTTTGTAATCAAAAATTATTATTTTTAAGAAAAATTATAAAAAATTATATCCATAAAATATAATAATAAAAACTAAATACACATGTCTAAATGTATTTTAGACTGATTTAAAAGTTACTTAATTATCTGTTTGAAAGGGGATTTTCACTGGGTCTTATAGCCAGAAATTTCTCGATATTTCCCTATTAAATATAAATTGTAAAATCTTATCACCGAGTGAGTTGGAAAATTAATCAAAAAACCTCTCGAATTATATTTGTCAAAATCTATAATTTATAATTTGTTTTAATTAGAAGATCAAATGAATTATTTTGAGAATTCGTTAAATACAAAGTCTGAATAAATACTTTTATCTTGGAAACCGAAATAGAAAAATATTTCCTCGACAAATTGTTGAAATTTATTGAATAGAATTGTAGAAATAATCTTCACATTAATGGCGGTATTCTGTGAACTTTCGTGTCCAATCTCTTCTTCATTCTAACCGAATGAATTGAAATACTTTTCTCCATAGCAATAAAACAAAAGATTCAACTTTTTAAAAAAAAATGATTGAAACATGATAAATAAAAATTACTTAAAAAAACTATTATAATCATAAAAAATAGTTATCATAATACTTGAATTTTTATAGAATCAGAAATAAGAAATAGGTTTTTTAGACAACTTAGAAAATTTCAAAACAATTACATTTGACAAAAGGTTCTGTTAAATAAGAAGTAAACCGAATGTATTCGGATTGTTTACTGAAGAATAAAAATGAAAAAACTGAAGTTATTTTTATTGAGAAGGGATATGCATATAAATATGTAAGAAAATTAGACATTTTATAAATAAAAATTCTAAAATTAACAAATTATACACTAATAAATATCACATAGCATATGGGATACATTTTTAACACTGAAAAAATAAGTGAAAAAAATTTATATTACATTTAAAGAATTCGCTATACTATTTCTGTAGCATCAAAAAGGGTTAAATATGATTTATATCGCAACTCACGATAGCGAGGTGATCAATGCTCACTCAGGAGTTATCGCGTCCAACTGCAAAGATTATTTCAGAGCCTTAATGAATTTATTGACAGAATATATTTTCTTTAGAAACTATAAAACAGGTAATCAGAAAATACTTGAGTTCTAAATAAGTATTATTCTAATATATTACATTTTCTTTTCAAGTATAAATAGTACACATAATAATATATACTTATATTAACAGATAATAGTCATAAAAAATTAAAATAATAAAGGATAATTATGATAAATTTATTTTTCTTTTTTTTTCATAGAAGCAAATTTTTCTAAAATTATATTGACATCTAACCCTGTAACAAATAAACGTGATATCAATCAGTAATTGAGAACATCATTCATACCTAAACAGACTATGAGAAGACTTGTTAAAATACTATGCTAACATTAGATCATTGGTGTAAAGAAACTCGCGAAGAAATTCCAACATCAAATATATTTATACAAAAAATTAGTTAAAAACAATCTAAAATATATTAATTCTTGATTAAACTTTAAAAAATGAAATTTAAAATATTTTATAAAAAAAATATAAAACGATAATGAAATTCGACATTTATTATAAACTTACACATTTTTAATATTTATATAAATTATAAATAAAATTATATGACTTAAAATTATTTAAAAATTATGCAAAATTTAAATTTTAAAATGGCAGTTTAAATCTTAGAAAAAAATATTTTGAATGCTACAAAGCCGCTGATTTTTTACCCCTCAGGTCTGCGATTTTTATAAAATATTTACTATGTAGTTTATTACGTTTTTTAAAATTACATCAAAAGCATTAAATGTTAAATAAAAAAAATAATAAATTTCGACAAAATTATTTAGGATCATTGAACAAATAAACAATATTTGACTAAAGTACAGTAAATGTCATGAAAATATTTATTTTGAATAAAACACAAATGAAACATAATGGTTGAAAATACAAAAAAAAATTCATTGTAAAATTTTATTTCAATTATTTGCCGCCAAAGTTACTTATCTATGATATCTTGAAAAACAAACAGTAAAATACACTAACAAGCTTGTTTACGAATTTTGGCCAATCTAACCCACACAAATCTATGCCACATTACTCTATAAGTCTATAATTTATAGAATATCTTAGAGCAGGGGTTCTTAAAAGAGAGTGGAAGAGTAGTATATAAGTAGAATATCAACGCATATTCTATTTATATTTAATATATTTTATTTAGAAATTAAAACCTTTCAGAACAAAAAAAGCAAAAATAGAAGTTTATGTATAAGGATATCCAAAATCCCCATTGCTTACTTCTTGGTGTAAATATATTTCTAAATTTTTGCCTTTCAAATAAAACCAGTCTAAAACTTACACTTTGAGAGCTTCTAATCTAGAATCTATTACATCATGTTCTTAATTCAAAATTATGTTTAATTCTTTGTGAGGAAATGGTTTCACTTTTCTGATTTTCTCAAGGAGAATTTCCGTATTCATGTGCCCATCAAAAACAGTTTTATTTTTTTAAAAAGAAAATTAAAATTAACGTGGAAAAGCGTTGAAGAAGACTGTTTTGATGTGTTCCCTTTATTTTGAGAATTCCTTTCTGACACAAAATTTATTCACGGAAGTATTTTCATGCATCAGGCTTTGTGATTCGAAGTTCTTCAAATGTTTCTGGAAATATATTTCTTGGAGAGTTCTGACGCGAGATTTTTCTATTGGTCACTCATTGGTCAGCCATTGAGAGACTGCGAAAACGATTTGACCATTTTTAATAAAAAGTAATTTATATAAAATAATTTTGTCTTTAAATATTTTAATTAAATAATAAAAAGTTGATTTCAGTTAATGCTGTTTTGATTTAATTCGTTTCCATGTGAAACCTATTAAAGATCTATCAATTGATAATGTATGAGTTTTATTTAATTATAGCTGACTTTATGCCGATACTTCACATATTTGAAACATTTTTAGCAGATTAATTATGTTAATAATTTACAAAATAAGAATTTATTTTCGATGGCTAATGAAATATTTAGAAAGCAACATAAATAAATTTTATATTAATTCTTTGGAACTTTCTCTGGGTTACAACTGAAATTTTCGAAGCTCGAAGAAATTTCTTATTTTAAAAATAAAATTTAATTAGTTTTATTTAAATAACAAAACATGTCTCAAAAACAAAACAAAATCCGCTCTATATTCATACTCCTTTGCGGTTTATTAAGAACGGACACTCAACGCATCAAGTTAGTTATAGAAGAATTATGCGTGAGTTCTGACAGTAAACTCAACACAAAAAATAAAAATCAGTAAAATTTCAGTTTCGTTTTTCCATGTTAGAGTCACGGAAAGAAATGCGTTTGAAAATTTTGGATCTGTTTCAAAAATGTCTAGGAACCTCTACCAAAGAAAGTAGTTACATATTACTGGGTCTAGTAAGTGAAGTGAGCATTCAAAAAATGAATCCTATCTTCAAATCAGGGGTCTTTCTAAAAATTATAGAGAACCACCTAAATATAATATTTTTTTAATCTAAAATAATACCAAATAGTTTTTTTAATATATGAAAAGCACACAAAAACCAATTTCTTTACAAGCAACTTAAATGCCAGTTGATGGAGAACTGGCAGTTTTATGGAAAACTTCCCGAGCTTACATGCATTTCATTTCAACAAGTAATTTGTTTGTGATTAGGAGTTTGGATACAAAACCCTTTATATATTCTATCAACTTCGATGAGATTTTCAATGGTTACAGCATGTCTAATAACATAAAACTTATATTTTTTATTTGAATCTTTCATATTAGTTTTATACAAAAAAGTTGATTTGATTAGCGTTGACTTCATCTTTTTTTAGACATAACCAAGTATCTAGCATGATGTATATGTCAAGGAAAGATTCAGAGGAAAAATCACCGAATAAAGAGTTATATAATGAAATGAAATCAAACAATAAAGTACAATACTTTCCAAAAACATCTCTATCAGACGATTTAATAGAGAATCATTTCTCAATGTCTTTAAATTCTCATATGAAGTTCGATTTTAAAAGTAATGAAAGTCTTCTTATTACTTCAAAACAAGAAAGAATATCAAGGAAACCTCTTAAACAACAATACAAACCTGAAATCGACAAATCTTGCAAAGCAATTAAAAGAGCCAAAAAATCTAAAGCCACACCTGATAACTTTGATAGATCACAAGACATGTCACATACGCTATGTGCTACTCCAAGTGACAGTTCAATCAGTCCAAACAGTATGGTTTCTTGTAGGTCTACAATAACTCCACAAGCAGTTTACCAGAACAATTTCAACACTGCAACACTTTTAGTTAACAGTCAAAATTCTAACAATCACTTATCAGTTATCAATATAAAAACTTCTGACCCATCTTCAAGCTTTCAAAAAACTTCTCAATTTAGTACTTCGTTGATAAACGACGGAAACAGTCGTAGCTTATCTCTTCATGAATCTCAATTCCAAGGATTACCGTTGAAGAAACGTATTAAATGGCAAATTGAAAACGATGATACTGATGTAGAAGTATTAGAAGATAATGAAATAAAAAAGGTAAATTAAGAATTACAACAATAATAATAATAATAACAATAACAATGATGATGTTGATAATAATAATAATAATAATAATAATAATAATAATAATAATAATAATAATAATAATAATAATAATAATAATAATAATAATAATAATAATAATAATAATAATAATAGTAATAATAATAATAATAACAATAAATAATAATAGTAATAATAATAATAATAACAATAAATAATAATAATAATAATAATAATAATAATAATAATAATAATAATAATAATAATAAATAATAATAATAATAGTAATAATAATAATAATACCAATAAATAATAATAATAATAATAATAATAATAATAATAATAATAATAATAATAATAATAATAATAATAGTAATAATAATAATAATAACAATAAATAATAATAATAATAATAAAAGTAACTAAATTAAAAGTCCTGTTGAAAAAAAAGTCCTCATTGAAAATATGGAATGAGGCTATAAGAATGTAAATAACAATTAAATTGCAGCATTAAATTATGATAAAAAAATTTACTAAAACGGAAAGTATTAACGGAAATGTTGTTTGATTACGTACGGAAGTTTAAGTTGATTTATTTGCAATTATCACTATTGCATTCAATGGATATATTCACTATTAATTTTTTCACATTCTATTGTGCTCTTTTTTGAAAAAAAAGAAATCAGTAGAATATTTTTTTTACAAATATGTCTTTTTCCGAGGTATGTTCTTATTAATTACAATGATTAAAACAATAAAATGATTTGTAGTTATAATTATACATATATACCGTAAAACATTTAATAATACTTCATCTTCTATTAATTTTCCAGCTGAAAAAAAATAATATTTCCGCTTCTATTTTTTTTCAAAAAAGTAAATAATTACCCATCGGAATTAATAGAGGTTTTTCAATATATATGCAAATACATGTTAACCCGAATCCATGAATAAAATTTTTTGATATAAATGTTAAATTTACGAATTCATAATCACTATACGTATCGTGAAATTGGCGACGGGCTTGCGGTTTTCATGAATTAGTCAATTATTTGCCTATTTCAAGGATTCTGCGTAACACACACACACACACACACATATATACTCAATTCTTTTTTTACGCGATAGATACGTTCCTCAATAAAACGAATAAAAAATTGCATAATAAAGATATTGGTTATATTGTATAAATAGAGATACGTTCCATAATTTACAATACATAAATTGAAATCATAAATTGGATTTTTTTCTGAAAGCACCGTTTGTGAACTGGTGCGAAATCTACAATAAAAGAAGACAAATTATCATAAAAATTGTATAGAAATACCAAATAAAACCGAATTGAGTGTATATAATTAATTTATTTGAATTTAATTTAATTTAGCGCTCTTTCACAATATCTGGAAGAATTTTTAAAAAATACTCAAACACATTTTTTGCAATTAAATATCATTAATAATAACATTTCTCATAATTTTTATACTCCTATAATACTATTTTACTGACGCGTTTGTTACTAATTTTTGATATGGGTGTGATGGGATATTGTAATCCTACACCTATAACACTTTTATATATAGGTTTGAGAATAATAATATCTAATATTTAAAAAATTAATTATTTCTTGATAGCTGCATAAATTAATTATTTTTTAAATCCTAACAGCAATAGATTTTTTGTTTTTATTGTTAGAATTAATTGTTTAAAACAAGAAATTAATAAGATAAGCCCTTGTTGTAAAGTATATATTTTCATCCATTTAATATATACTTTACAACAATCACTTATCTTATTTGTTTGATCAGGAAGTAGTTTGGTATTCGATCCATGATCAAAAGTATTTAAAAATATTTTCATGACTTAGACGTGAAAGCATCATGATTTCATTTTGCAGAAATCTACTCGATTTGCTTAGGGTTTGTATCTAATCATTATTATACGAGCTGATCTTAATGCAATACCAATGGGAATCAAATCTGTGCTTAGCACGAAAATATTTGACACCAACAAGGCTGTGTAGTTTCACCATGTCATAAAATGTTGGAGAAACATGGAAAGAATTATAAGCCGAAATATAGCGATCATTTAAATCTCCTTCCAAATCCGGTTTCCTATACTCATGCTTATCCATGACTCTCAAAATCATGCTTCTTTCATTTAAATAAAAGAAATGCAGAAACATCAGTTTCATTTGTAATTTAATGTCGTCATTTTTACATTGTTCATTTTCATAGCTTTTTACCTGACTGTAATTAATATATTTCAAAAAGTTGCCTTTTCGAATTTCTAACACTGATTTTTTTTCTATAAATGGCATTAGAATCATTGCTTCCAGAACAATCTTGAATATCATCCAAGAGGAATTTTGAGTTCGAGAATTATAGGACGGCTTGCAAAGAGGAGAATTTTGGAATTTCCCTGTAAAAGGTGTCCGCCCAACATTCAATTTGATCCAGTACTCGTTGTTGCATATCGGTAAATTGAATTGGAGCTTTTCTTCAATCAATGAAGATGAAACTTTATCAGAAATTATTTTATTGTCCAGAGAGAATAAAGTATTGAAATCTTTAATAAAGCAACTTTCAATTTTATGGGATGTATTCAAATTGCTTTCACAATTGTTTACTTTCATTTTAGGAAAACTCGAACCAGGAATGAGAATTTGTTCATAAGAATCGTCTTTATCTAATTTCTTAATAGAGGGGAATTTGTTTGCAATTAATCTAAGTAAATTAAAAACATATCACAAAATTCTTTTTCTTTTATTTAATTTTTGAGAATTTCAATTGAAAAGTCCTCTACAATTTATTTTAATTTAATTAATCATGATTTAATTTAGTTTAATTAATATGGTACCTATCCATACTTATGTTTTTATTGTTAGAATTAATTGTTTAAAACAAGAAATTAATAAGATAAGCCCTTGTTGTAAGGTATATATTTCCATCCATTTAATATATACTCTACAACAATCACATATCTTATTAATTACTTGTTTTAATCAATTTATTCTAACGAAAAAACATAAATCTATTGCTGTTAGTTAGGATTAAAAAAAATCAACCAAGCAAGTTATTTTTCTAATTATCTTTTAACAACTTTGGACTTTTAATTTTTTAGACTTTAAGTGAATAGAATAATTTTTAATTTAATTAAAAATTTTACCAACCAATGAAATAATGACGTGTATAAATAATATATTAGGCTACATTTGTAAGTTATATCTTGTTTATTAAAGAAATAATTTTTTTTAATAAAACATTTCTAAATTCATAACATAATTAGTATACTCCTAATTTATAGGCTTGTTTTTAATAATTCAACGTAGAAATATTCGATCCTTAAAACAAACTTATCTGAATTTTTAATTAGATTTTCAATATAATTATGGGATTGAAATTAATTACACAAATTTTCAAATACAATTTAATAATTTTCCATGTGAATCAAATAAAGTTTAGCGAAAGTTTCAAAATCTTTGGAATTCGTGATTAGCAAGTTAATAATATTTTTCAAGTAATCATAGAGACTATTCTCGGCTCCTATTACCCTAAAATAAAATTGAATACGTAACGAGGAAGGAGGAGGAGGAGGGGGGTTTGGGCATAAATGCCGTTTCCTGTCAACAAACACGACATTTTTCTTAGAGTGACTGTGAGCAGGGTTGTGGCTAATTTAATTTGAAAAAGAATAGACTAGAAATGTTTTGATTTCAAAACACCTGCTGTAAATTGACAACCATAAATATTGTTTGCGTTATTAAGACCCTACAAATCCTTTATTCAAAATTTGACAGAAAAGACCAACACAGTCAATGATCATGAATTCCTTGAATGATTATTTTTTTATTATTGTTATAATACGCCTAACACGATTACTTCGGCGTCGTTGCCCACAAAATTTCTCGTATACTCCCTCTGTCCCTAATTATGATATACAAATGTATATACAAATGTATACCATTATTTGGTACAGAGGGAGTAATTAAATTTCCTTTTATCAACAGGGCAGTGACAAGTGAAAACTTTGTTTTCAACGAATCGGTTTTTCTGAATTTATTCATTATTTAATTTGAAATATTTCATGTTTCTTTTTTAATTATTAAAAATTGTTGAATGTCATTCATTTATTTGTATGACATGGGGTTTATTAGCTTTTTGTTTTGCACGACAACAGTTGAAAATTTTTTAATTTCATTTTTTTTAATAATTTCAGTGTTATTTCAGTTATATTAATAAATATAATTTAGATATGTAAGCCAATTTTTTTTGTCATGATCATTCATAAAAAAAATTTAACAAAAAAAGATTTTAAAGTTTAAATAAAAATAATAATTTGTGGAAAGAAAAAGCAAATCAGAGAAGAAACTGAAAGCGAAAGACTTGCCAAATTTTGTTTATGAGTGATCAGGCATGATCTATTATAAGTCGAAATATTTCATATATCATTTTATGAATATATACCCATCCCCCGATTTGCGGCGTTTCGATTTGCGACGATTCGTACATTGCTAAAATTAGCTAACATAGTTAATTATTTAAATTATATTTTTTATAATAATAATAATAATAATAATAATAATAATAATAAAATAATAATAATATTAATAATAATATTAATAATAATAATAATAATAAAATAATAATATTAATAATAATATTAATATTAATAATAATAATAATAATAATAAATAATAATAGTAACAATAATAATAATAATAATAAATAATAATAATAATAATACCAATAATAATAATAATAAAAAATAATAATAAATTATTAATTAGCAATGGTAATATTTATTCATAGAAATAAAAGAACATTTTTTAAAAATATTTTAAAAACTTCGAGATTTCTTCAATAATAAATTTGTGACACCATTTGGTCTATTTTCTGAACTCGTTAATCGTTTTACTTGTAATATGTATAATACAACATACAAAATATATTTGGCCTGGATGATAAAAGCATTTAGCCCAAAAATCAACATACATAATACTTTATAATACTTTTTGTTTAATTTATTTTATTAGGATTAATAAATTGATTTGGATATTTTTCTCTTCCTGGCGAAATCGTATAAAACAATTAATGTTGAAGGTTTTTATCGCGATTCTAATCTCATTACCATTATTGAAATAATTAATAATTTTTAAAAAAAAAATTCTATGAAAATTTCTCTTTTGAAGGAAATTATCCATTGGATTTATACATGTTTTACCTCACTGTATTTTACATTAATTGCAAAGTTACAATGGCCGGAATTTCCTTAATATATAAATTTTCATTCCAATATCAATAAAATACTTTTTCTTTACTTTTATTCCCTTTTGTTATTATTGACATATTTCTTCACCCAAGAAACTTTGATCTGTTGGCTTGTTTATACTTGCAAATTAATAATAACAAATTTTCTCCATGTTCTCGTTTGATAATTCAATTGCAATTACCAACTGTAAACATAAAATATCTTCATGAATGATTTACATCAAATGTTTACATGATCTGACATGCGCAAACAAACTTCCAATAACAATTTATGTAAATAACCTGAGCTAAATTTGTCACTTATTTCTGCAAAACATGCAAACAATAATTTTTATAAATAGGTTATATACCTGGAACGTTACTGATACAAAAGAGGAGCGCAATTAGGATAATAAAGAAACTAAATAATTTTAATTATATTGTTTTAATGAAAACATTCATCTAAAATCATACTTTCTGTTGCATCTATTCAGTTAGCTTGGTTCATTATTATTCGTTATTCAAAATTTGTTGATTACTTTTTGGTTTTAATATTTATATATTTTCATTAACTTTTTATTTCATTGGTTGCCGGATAGAATAGACTTTATTGTGAAGTGAATCATCGTCCTTAGCTTTTGTAATACAGGGTGTAATACAGTGATACCCCGAAATGTGTCCGGTTCGGAATAAGTCTAACATAGTATATATCCTGTTTAGACAAGAAAAAATTTATCTTGTATACGACCTTTGTATCGAACACAACTCGCGCGCTAGAACTTTTATGAGTCAAGTGAGTCATGCCACCTCTTTCGAGACAAAACCAAGACAGTTTCTACAATTTAATGGCAAACTCTTTGAATTTTCACGTGATTTTGTGTTTTTTTCGCGTAAATTCATGAACCACGAGTCAATGAAAAAACCCAAGCTGCCAACGAAATTGTTAGAAGCAATATGAAGGTAAAAAATGAGATTTTTGAAAGTACGAAGGTGACTCGCATACCCGGGTCTTGAATACCATATGCTGAGAAAGACAGTAACTACAATTGTGAAAAACAAAGACCTTATTAAATCGTCTAATATTGAGAAGCGGATAAAATCAAATACCAAATAAACCAAATAAGTTCATCTATGGTAACAATAAAATATTTAGTAAATCATTTATTTTCCTTTGACTTGGAATACCTACTAGCAATATCGGCTCTAGGGCCCTGTGTGCCCTATGCAAGTATTTTGGCGCATTTTTTGTTTGAATAAAAATTAAGTATACATGAAAACTATGATTCATGCTAAATGATAAATGATGGGAGATTATTTGATTGTATAAATTTTAAAACACAAAACGTTTTATTTTATACTCATACAACAATTGGACACTTATGAAAAGTAATAAATAATTTCAAGTTCAAAATAATATAATATTAAATTATTAAAAAATTGAAAATTGTTTTGTAATTTAACTTTTCCTGCTTTGAAACTTGCAAACTTATCAATTATTTCATTGGGTTCTTTTCCCCATTAATATCCTTTTTAATCTATCATCAATAGTCCTACCAATCGCTATTGTGAAATACTTGATCTCTAATAATTATTTTTTCATAAATGAAATACAAGAAAATTGTTTTGAAAAGAATTTCGTTCACAAATATAAAAAATGGATGTCAAAAAAAGGGAACATTTATAGTTATGTAAATCAAAAGACGCATCTAATATAATCATTGACATCGTTTCATAGTCTTTATTTGTTGCATGTAAATGAAATATTGCCTACAAATATAATGTAGATCATACAAACTTTTGGATATTGAAGAATTTGTGATATTAAGAGTGTTAGTCGCATTTACATTGAAGTCTCCTTCAACCGTTTTATTTATTAAATTACAATTTAAAATTCTCTCGTTTTCTCTAGATAATATTTATCAATAATAATAATTATTAACACATTGTGATCGGGCAGTTTTCGGCCGCGTACTAGTGCTGGTAACGGGTGATTTTTCGCGTAATTTCGCGCTAACGTAGACCTCTAGAAAAATTGCGATAACTTCAAAAATATTGGAACACGCATTTTAACGTGACCCGTGCTCCACTAACAATCTATCAAAAACGTATAAATACGTGATACGCTCTCTAGCATTAATTTGCTAAACGCGTATTAATACGTGATCCGATTACAATGTGTTAATATTGATTACACTAGTCATAACCCTGATTACTTTAATTTAAAATACTTAAACATAATTCACTAAAATATAATATAGATGTTAATATACAAATTAAACGCAGATATTAATTTTAACTTACTGATAACACTGATAACATTTAAACTATATTATTGTTAAATAAGAGTTCTGGAACTCCTCAAAAAGTATTACAATCTTTTTTTTTTCCAGGTTTTAAATATCAGCAATGGGCAATTCCCTTAATAGACCACCGGAGACTAAGTAACATTTTCTTCGATAAATTTGATAGTCAAAACATTGAGTAACTTTAAATTTTAAGAAAGAAAAAAATTGAAAAAACATTTTAATTTTAAGTTTGCTTTGAAAGTTTTTAATATCAATTTCTTTTGTATTCATTTCGGGTTTTAGATCAATATTAAGATCAATGATGATAATGTAATTCGACAAAGATACTAGAATATCAATAATAAAAAGGATAAAGGATTTTACGGATTGATAAATTTTGAATAACTTTTGAAGTTTAAACAATGTTAAGTTTTAAAGTTACAAATAGCATTTTCTGCATATTATTATTATTATTATTATTATTATTATTATTATTATTATTATTATTATAATTATTATAATTATTATTATTATTATTATTATTATTATTATTATTATTATTATTATTATAATTATTATTATAATTATTATAATTATTATTATTATTATTATTATTATTATTATTATTATTATTATAAAAAATTAAAGAATATTTTTTTAAAATATCTTTTTGCAACATATTTTGACAGCTCGAGTGATGTCACTATGCACTTAGCAACTTCAATAAAACGATTATACTTAGATGGCCAATTTCTCAAAGTTGTAATTTTTTGGTAAATTAAAAAATTAAAATTTTGGGAATTTGTTAATCAAGGTTTAAAGATTTTTGTTTTATCGTATTAATGTTTTGTGAATTAGCGGTTTTTCATTTTCATTTGATATTGTAAAGGTTTTGAATTTGGTCGGGTAAATGTAATTGGAGTTTGGTCTTGTGAGTTATTAATAAAGTTTTGGGGTACTTTAATTTTTTGTCTTGTACTTTTAAATTAGATTAACTATGGTTTTGAATCAAGAATTTAAAGAACGGTTGGAAAAATTGCAATTTCAGGATAAATGACATTCGAAAAGCTGAAATTATGGCTAATGATCAAGGAAACCGCACAACGCCCAATTATGTTGCATTTACAGATACAGAACAATTGATTGGATATTCCGCAAAAAATAAAGATACGATAAACCCAAACGCTACGACTTTCGATTCCAAAAGACGGTCGGAATAATTAATAAAAATACAATCAACGCAACAGAAATTATTCATATAGGTTTATCCGTTATTAAAAAAATATGATGTGCAGAATCCAAATTAATTTATTAATCCTAATAAAATTAATTAAACACTCAAAATACACGTGGATAAAGTATTTTGTATGTTGATTTTGGAGCTAAATGCTTTTATCATCCAGGGACAATATATTTTGTATATTGTATTATACTTATTACAAGTAAAACGACAAACACGATCAGAAAATAGACCAAATGGTGTCACAAATTTATTATTGAAGAAATCTCGAAGTTTTTAAAATATTTTTAAAAAATGTTCTTTTATTTATATGAATCAATTACCATTGCTAATTAATAGTTTCTTCTTCTTCTTCTTCTTCTTCTTCTTCTTCTTATTATTATTATTATTATTATTATTATTATTATTATTATTATTATTATTATTATTATTATTATTATTATTATTATTATTATTATTATTATTATTATTATTATTATTATTATTATTATTATTATTATTATTATTATTATTATTATTATTATTATTATTATGTAAACAATTATAAAAATAATCCTCAAAAATCGCTATTTTGGTAAATGTATTTAATTTTTTTAAAATAAAGTAAATATTTGTCTTTGAATGATGATCTCATTCAATTTACTTTTATATAATGGCGCATAATGAATAATAATAAACATTATTATTGTAATGTCTATTTTATATATTAAATGTTTAATTGTTATTATTATTTCCTTTCCAAATAGTGAAAACGATTAAATTTATGATAATTTGAGCCAGTTTATTACTCTAATTAAATAATTAAAAGCTATGATGTTGGTTATTATTTTGCTAGTCAAAAATTTTATTATTGCTTCTTTTCTAATTTTCTTCTTTTTTCTGTAATAGTTACCCTAACTTTCCAATCCATTTCATAATGATAAAAATTGTTGTTGTTTAATATTTCCTATTATCATGTGGCTGCGTTTTAATAAAGACAAAAGCAGAAAATTTGTGTTGTAATAAATTTAATTTTTGATCTTTTTTCAGAATGAAAATAAATGAAATAATATTGATTGATTTCTTAAAGTTATAGTAATACAATTAATATATTAAATCTATTTATTTTTAAAATTCTCTTTTCTGAAGACACATGATTTCTTTGTATCTTAGGAAATTTACATAATTTTATCAATAAATTGTTTTATTTCAAAAAATCGGCTGGTCAAGAACTAAAACCATGTGAATAAATTTTCTCAAATAATCTTTCACTGTAACTTGAATTTCAAATTTCTACTACATTCGGAAAAATTTTTGCATAAAATCTTTTTTTTAAAATATATTTCAAATTTATAGCTAAAAGCAATTTCTACTTGTAAAATATGGCTATTTAATAAAGAAAGTTTCTGTTAATTTTTTTCGATAGTTGTCCAAATAACACGCAATTAGAACATGTTTTTAAAATATGTTGACCTCATTTAAACAAATTTGCATTTTAATTTTTTCTGCTTTTATATTTTAAATATATATACGATTTATTAAAACTTTAGTATTATTAATCCTTAAAATACTGGAAATTGTTTCACCAACGGCTTTTAACTAGGGCATTCAATATCGATAGTACCGTTTCAAAGATCTCCGAAATATAGGACATTTTCTTGATATCGAAATATCGGAATTGACTTGGCTCAATATCGATATTGAAAAAAAATTATTTTATTGTGATTTATTTTCTCCAGAAAATGAGTGTCGGAAGTTACTGTAACGGTTTCATGTTTTTACCCGTGTAAAATTCAAGTACGTACTGTTGCTAACTATTGAAATTTAATGCAACTGTTATAAATTTTGTTGAGAAAACTTTTTGAAGGCCATTTAAACAAAATTTCTTGAAAAGTTAAAGGTTTTTCGTGACTTACGTTTAGCATAAGTGGTAATAATCAAAACTGAACTGTTGATTAACTTTAAACCAATGAATTTTATCATAATTTACAGAGAAATTTCATCAAACATTCCCGATTCTGTTTCACTTTAACTAAAAAATATGTCAAATAATATTTCGCCTTTTCTACTTCTGTTTCACTTCGTTACACAATATTCAAAATAATAAATGATTTTGGTAAAAAATCTTGTAGTAATTAAAGTTCTGTATTTTTTATTTTATTTTATATTTTATTAGTCAAAGTCAACATATCACAAGTACATGGTTTCATAGGAAGCGAAGACCAAAATTTGGTGTGATTTTATTTTTTTGCTAGAGAAATAAAACCATCAATTAAAGTGCAAAAAATGTGAAAAGATACTGAAATCAAGTACTGGTCTAAATACGCATCTGGAGACGATCCACAAGATTATTTTACTTGAAATATAATTGGCTTTAGACTTGGAAGCATCAGCTTCGGTGGTTGTAAAGGTACTCAAGAAAACGAAAACAGCAACTATTTTCAAAATCAGTGAGATAACACATTGCCTTGTCCAGACTCGTTGCCTTGAACGGATGGTCATTCAGCGTGTTCATCACTTCAGCGAAATCAAGAATGTGTCTCGAGGCTCGCGGGTTTGAAGTTCCAAAATCAGCATTCAAATTTGGATTATGCAAACGTCCTTCAAAAGATGGCGAAGTTAGAGCTGACCCTTCTCCGGTCACAAGGAATTCAATTAAGTCTAACGTTTGACGAATGAACGTCGATTAGAAATCGTAGTTACTTAAACGTAGAAGGGTCCACCGAGAAAGATTTTTTGATTCTTGGCCTGGCCCGAGTTATGGGCTCTTTGTCGCCAAAGAAATGCATTGAACTGTTGCAACAAGTACTGCAGAAGTTTGATTTGCATTAAGACCAGGACATCGTGTGCATCACAACCGACGGTTAGTCGGTCTTGCAGAAAATGGGATGACTAAACATATCGATATTAATATCGGAATCTCGGAATTGAAAAATTTCAATATCAAAATATCGGAATTGAAAAAGTGGTCCGATAAAGATGCCCTACTTTTAATCATTTGTATAAATATTAAAAAATATTATAATTATAAATTTTTAAATACTTTCTTAAAATTATTTTTGAAAAATTCGTGAAAAACCATCAATAATTATTTTTATTAATATTAATTAAAAACTCAAAATGCGTATGAATATTGCATCTTGGGTATTTATTTTGTGATAAAACTATTCTATTGAAGAAGCTTTATACGCAATAAGTTCTTTGAAGTTGAAAATTTGCATGTCTTTTATGCTCAATAAAGTGTCATGAGTAATCGTTACACTCAAACCGCCCTTCCTCAAACTTCTATAAAAAAATAACGATGATCCTCCGGTCTACATAGTATTACACCCATTATAAGTAAAACAATAAAAAAAATCGGAAAATAGATCAAACAATGTAGCATATTTATTACTGAACATGTTTATGAATCTGCAAGACTTCGAAATTATTTTAACATTGAAACTTAATTTTTGAAAAAATTTAACTTGAAAAACTTATTATAACCTCTAAAAACGGTAAAGTTAAAATAGAACTGATACTAAATTTAGTGTTGTTCGTTTAGTTGTTCACAATAAATTACACTCATTAAAATATATATTACTAAATCAAGTAATGAGATGCGTTGATTTAAAATTTTTAATAATTTTTTCCTAAATTTGAAAATCTGCTAATCTGGGGTTATTCAAACAACTTTATTTGCAGAATTCTGCATCATTAGTTAAATTATTTATTAATTAGATTTATAATAATTATCCTTAGGTGTAAGTAAAATGATTAAAATCTAGTAAAATTACGTTAATAGTCAGATTTGACTTACTAATACACTTATCAACAGTTTCACCTACTATTCGCTATACGGCATTGAATGTCCGTTATAAGGGGAAATCTATCTGATATCATTACAAAAACGTTTTGCTATAATTATGTTAGAAAAATATGATGTATTTTTAAGGCAAATAATAAATGTAAAAATGAAATAAAATTTAACGGCAAAATATTGTTTGATTAAACTAAAAAAAATATAAAAAATAATGATACGTAACACATTGATAAAATAAGCATAAATATTTCCCGGCAGATAAAATTAGTATGTTTTTTTCCAATTTCCAATATTTACATTAATTTTCTCTCTTTTCTGGTAGGAAAATAATTCTAACATGTAAACAGATTTTATTGAATTTATAAAATAATTTCCTACCAGACACGATAGACAAAGTTTTCAGAATTTTCAGACATGCCTTATTCTAAATAAATGAAGCTGAAAAACGGAAAATAATTCCTCTATAAAATGCGATTTCCATTATGTGTGTTAAAAAGGGGAATTTCCCCATAGTCAGTTGCATAATGTGACATCTTTTGTTTATGTATTTTTCAGAATTAATTCAACAAATCTTCAGTGCAATTAAATGGCCGCTTTACAAATGAGATTTTGATTTCGTTTTTATATTTCGAAAGAGATTCGTCGCCCAATGGGTTTGTTGGGTTCAAAACTTTTCCATACAAATGTACTAAGCAAGAAGATTTATAGGTCGGAAATGTGGGAGAAAATAGATGAAGAAAAACAAACAATAAAACAGAGGAAATTCCTGAAAACGTTTGCCTTTGGCCGATTTTAGGCGATTCAACTTAGTTGTAGGTTTGCTTAATTGCCCAGCTCAAACGCCTTTTTGGGAATTCGGGCGCCTTTTCTAGCAAGAAACTCCTAGAAATCTTCGGTGTTATCAGATCTATCAGACAAAATCCTTGAACCCCATCCAGCTAAATTGCAATTTCTAGAATTCAATTTTGTCATTACAGACTTGTTAATTCAGAAATATTAAATAATTTTTATTAGTTACAGTGGGATGAAAAAATCATAATCTCATATCAATATTTTTTACAGCGAAAACCTTTGAACAATAAATATAATGTATTCAAATTAGTATTACTAAAACAAAATATCAATTATATAAAAATATTACTTTTGATAATAAACAAAATGGGATATGAATGAACAAAAATATTTTGTTTTACATAAACTTCAAAAAATATTTGAAAAAATCAAACTTATTTATCATTTCTTTTTTTAAATAAAGTTTAAAGAATTAAAATTAAAGAATAATTTATAATTAATTAAATTAACATATTACGTAATACAATGTCAAAATTGTAGTTTGAAGATCAGAGGTTAGTTATTATGTTTGAATGTTGGTATGTTTGTGTATTCTGTATCAATTATTAGAAAACCAATAAACATACTTGTAGATATTACGTAACGAAGAGCTATAAAATAGTGTTTTTAAGATTTGCCATCAGAATAAATATTGTGCACTTATATCGATTTTTAACAAAGTTATAAATATTATTATAATAAATATAATATAATAATAATAATCTAATAATAATATAATAATAATAATAATAATAATAATAATAATAATAATAATAATAATAATAAAAATGATAATAATTTATAAGTGTCGTATCTCTTTAAATAAAAAAAAGGAATAATAAAAATAATATTTATGTATCAAAAATTGATGTCATATATTTATAATTAATTATTATTTTTTTCAATTAATTATTGAAACATTCAAGACCATTTTTGAATAAGGATAAATTTTTTAAAAAACTTTAATAAAAGTCAAAGTAAAAATGTTAAATTTCCCATTCAATACTATTTTTTACAACGAATAAAAATAAATTTGACACTGTGGGAAAACCGTCTAATTATTTGACAACGGATTACCTGCATAATTGTTCCCAATTTTTTGGTTGGTGGGAAAACCGTGTTTATTCTACAAGTATTGACATTTGAACTGTGGGATTTGAAAAAAATTACCATATATATATATATATCAATACCAAAGTGTAATTCAATAAAAATCACTAACACATTGTAAGAACATATAAAGAAGTAAGTTTTAAAAATATTGCATATGGCTTGATATTTAGTTAAACGTGAAAGGGTTCACAATATCTGACTCCAGTGTTTAAACAAAATTTACTATTCCCTTATTTTCTCGGGGCGGCTTATCTACTAGAGAGTGAATCAATCTGTGAATGAATCTACTTTAATTACGATCACAAGTTGTACAAGTTAGTTAATTGGGTTTGATTTATAATTTCCGTTCATAGCTTTATTGAAATTCTTTTATTTATCCGAAATGAATCTCACTCTCTGCAGGTTTGTTTAAGTTATCATCTGATTATATCATGTTACGGTCAAAACCATTCAACTCGTTTGCATGTAGCCTAAACTATAATCAGAGTCGACAGACCATGTGTTCAATGGAGTTTTATTGCTCTATTTGGAGATGATTTCAGTTTTAATTCAGAATGCTTGGAAAATGAATTACTTTTAAATGAGCGGACTTAACCTTGTGAGGACTCGGTTTTCTGTATTTGAATTTGTGTTGAAGGTCAAGGCGAATTCTTCTACATTTTGGAATATTTTACAACTAAGCTAAGAGTATTGCTCGCACTCAGAGCTTCAAAACTAAAATTATGCCTAGGCGTGTCACCGAATTATTACTCGGAGGGTTGGATTTTTATTTTGAGTTCTCTAAGTTTTTATGCGTTTTGAATTGCACAAGTCGACCTTTTTTCTATCTAGTCGTCTATACTTCTGCTAGATAAGTTTTAGTTTGCCCTCTACCATAAATGCAGGTCACTTACATCAAATTTTACTGCTTAATTTATTTATAAATGATCATCATATTATTAACCTATGAGTCACTATTCGGGTTCCCAATAGTAGACTAGTTTCGATCTAATGGCTCTCATCAGTACTATGCGGGAGGCGCTCAGATTTCGCTTCGCGCCAGTTAAGTGTAAAAACAGTGCCAAGGTAACACTGTTATATAATCATCCTGATACACTGGTCACCATATCAGTTTGCAATGCTTGGGTTGGAGGTAAGAAAAAAGACTTATCATTATCTTGAAACCTATCTTCTTGGTAGTCTGATAGCTTGTAACCAGTTTCTGTGTTTCACTTGTAGTGCGCAGTTGTAAGATTGTATCTATCATGGTTTCAAGTGAAAGGAATCAAAATTTTATTTTTATCCAAATTATTTTATTTTTACTAGATGTTTTCCATCTATATGTAACTGTGATAAATGTCGAACTTCACGTCAAATTTTCTGCTTTCGTGTTGTGCAAATGCATATTTCGTGTTATTCTTGATGCATTTCTTTACCTAATTTTCCTTTCCTTTCTTTCATTTTATATTTTCTTCTTGTTTATCTCAGATTTTAGATGTTTATTTGATGTGGTATATTTGAATTAAGTTGATGCGCTTAAACAAACTTTCAAGGCCATTTGTTTAGATCCCCAACACATTCCAACTTGCTCAGTATTAAAACAATCTTTTTAATATCCAAACCATTCTGTTGGAGGCTTTCTTTTATTCAATTCCGACTTCGATCTAAATGCCGGTTAAATTTAAAAGATGATTTAATAGCAGTTTAAAATATTTAATTATTTAAAAGTTTAAAAAAAAAATTAAAAAAGAACTTTCAACTCCCCCAACGTATTTCTGAACAAGTTTTTCATCAAACAATTAGACGACACATTCAGTAAATAATTAGTCCTTATCAATCTGATTTATAATTTCGTAATTTCGTTATCTTGTATAATATTTTATTTATTTTCGTTGACAGAAGACCATAAATTATTTAACAAAAATGAAATATCAAAAAAACCCCATTATTAATTGTAAGGTTTTTCCGTAAACTAAATTTTTCAAATGTTCCAAAAAAACAAAATCAAGAAAAATTGAATATGAAGATTTTGCAACATAAAATTATATTTCCTCGTAAATTATAATAAAACCAACCAACCTGTTTGTGAAATACAAAAATAAGTATTGATGGGTTGGTTTAGAATGATGAAGTAGGAGATCAATGTGCAAGGAGAATGGAAAGCGGATCAATAAAAAGTGTAATAATTGGAATATTTTAAACTAATAAATGTAAAAAATTAATTAAAATTTAATAAAAATTAAAAGTTTACATATTGCGAGGAAACAAGTATGTACATGGGTCCGTAGAAGAGGGCAAAGAGGGCAGCTGCCCCCACTGGAATTTCAAGTTTATCTAGCTTTTTTGCCTGTCGTTTAAAATATCCTGGATGAATCAACACTTAACGTTAAATTAAATCAATTGTTACTATCGTATTTCCTTTTTTATCCGGGCTTTGCAAGATTAGTGTTCACAAAGACAGAATAACATTGAAAAAAGGTAAAAATCGCAGAATATTGTAGGTTTTGTTCAAATCCTAGACATTTTCTTGTAGTATGTAAATAAATGTCTAAAAGATGTTTTGTACATTATATGAAAAAATATGGCTTTTATTTTTAAATATGTCGATAAAAAATAGGTTGCGGACACTCATGAATATGTACGTGTAATAAATGGGGAGACGAATACAGATATACTAATATAGATTCAATTGGGGTCCCCAGAAAAAGATATTCAATAAATAAAAATCAATTAATGAGTAATTAATTAGTTATGTAGGAATCCGGATATTAGCAAAATATTAGTCAATTCAACTTAACGTGCCTATTAGAAAGAGCGATAGATTACGTGTAAACTTAACCCTATTGCAAAGGTTAAGTTGAATTCCCTTTCAAAGTGAGAACACTTAGAGTCAGAGAACAAACTGACTAGTATTAAATAAACCCAACAGAATGCATAATAAATTTGTAATATTGTATATTAAATGGTATTGGTATCGTTGAAGTATGCTGATATCGCTCAAAATATGATGTTTGTTATATTATATTAGATTGTGAATATCGTGTGGTTATTTTGAAATTTATCATAAATAAAATTAACTGAAATTAAATAATCATAATACTGTTAAAACAAAAAAAACTATTTCAATTCATGCCTAATTAATATCGGAACATAAGAGTGTTGCAAAATATTCAAATTTTATTCGAGCGAAACATAAAAATCTAAACATTTAATTTTTGTTTCAAATGATTAATAGCAATTAGGCCATTTTGTTCCCTACTTTCTGAAATAATCACGGAAAAATCACCTTTTTCAATAGCTTTAAATCTTCGTTAATATTTTATATTATATTTTGGTAAATTTCTACCCAATTCGCAAAATTGTAATTCTTTAATTTTATATGAATAGATACGTAATGTTTGGAGATGACAAAATAGTTGTTCTTCCTGTCAAATAACTACTTATCTATGTATCTTGAATTCTCAGCTCTTTCATGGCCGTATAAGCCCTGAAATCGTTTAAATGATATCCTAATTAAGAATTAATTTCTTCATTTCCAGTTTAAATATTATTGCCGATTTGCTTTAGATCACGAAAAGTATTGTAGTTTTCTCTATTATATTCTGTAGTAAAAATAAAAGATCCGTTTAACAGACTGGAAAAAATATTATTAAATTATCTTATAAATCTTTACCTTTTACATCGGTTCTGACAAAGATTATTCCAAATTATAAGTTAAATAAAAACAAATTATCAAGGTGTTCAAAATTAAACAAAAACATCATGAATTCCATTTAAACAAATAAATTTTTATGTTAAAATTTTCAGTTTTTGTTTACTTATTTTGTAAGGCAAACAATCTGTCGAAATTGTATCGTTAACCTAATATTTATCATGAGTTCCGTTTGTGACATAATATCAGACTCACCTCTGGTTTTAGAGGACAGTTAAATGTGTCAGAAATAAACGACTTGAGGAAGGCACAATAGAAAGGGGAAATCAACTTTTTAATAGAAAAAAAATACTAGATTTTACTTAAACTTTTACTTTAATTTCATCATCTAATGAAATAAACAAGATTTTACCAGCGAAATATTTTATTTTAAATTCTCGTTTTTGTTTTAATAAATAATATAAAAATTCCTTAGTTTCAGTCAGTATTTCTACAATTAAATGTCTTAATCTATTTTATTTATTTTCTCATTATAATAACATATTTGACATAATTTACCGGTTAGAATTTTCATGTTTGAACATTATTCTAGCATTTCCTGCATTCGTGTAAATATGTATAATTCTGCATTACAATTATTTATTTATTATTCATGTAATTATTATTATTATTATTATCATTATTATTATTATTATTGTTATTATTATTATTATTATTATTATTATTATTATTATTATTATTATTATTATTATTATTATTATTATTATTATTATTATTATTATTATTATTATTATTATTATTATTATTATTATTATTATTATTGTTATTATTATTATTATTAAAAGAATCACACAAAATTGGCTCTCAACTAAATGAAAGAAAACACCAATCCAAAATATATATTCAGCTACAAAATATATTTCGACAGAGTTTCTGTTTTCGTCAGTTAGTCTTGAACTATAAATTATTTAGAACAGGGATGGGGAGCCTTTTCACCGCATACATATATGCTTATTCTTTTCCATGGAATATATTACCAGCTTATTCCAGAATTAGTACATAAAATAAAAATAATTTTTTTTAAAATGCAATTTTATTATAATTCACTCATTATTCAGTTAAATAAAAATGGTTTATTCTAAAATTTAGAATATTTAAACAAATTTCTGCTTTTAAATTCTCAAATTATTTTATCAAAAATTTAAAAAATCTTGCTTTTATAAATCACAAATTCTACAAAATTAAAAAAAAATTAATTTTCTAAAATTTTACAAGACTTAAACAAAATTTAAATTTAACTTTCAACAAAATATTTAAATTTTTTTTTAACAAAACTATTTTACAATTAGTTTCATTCTGCATCAAAAATTTGCACTTAATAATATCAATCAATTCCGTCAGTGAACTGTGATCGAAAACTTGAGAGCGGAAATGACGGGCGTTCATTCAAATGTATGTTGTATTACACCCATGACATATAAATTGAAAACCACAATCCGAACAAAATCTAAGTAGGACATGAAATCCACTTATAAACACAAAATTCAGACAACAATTGTATTCACTGATATTAAACAATTCTTTCAGTCGACAGTTATCAAGAACTTGAGAACGGTGATGACGGGCAGTCATTCCAATGCATGTGGCATTGCACCCATGACATAAATATTCATAACCAAGATCTGAATGCCATCTAAGTATCAATAAACACGATGACGATCATTTAATGCAAAATGCAATCCCAAAAACAAATCTAACTATTTAAATCAAACAAAGCTGATTCAATCACTGAGAGTTTTTCATTCATTGAGTTTCTATATCTCTTCCTCAATTCCAAAATCATTCTATTGAATACTGAAACAAACGAAGTTAAACTTTCAAATTGATTAAAATAACGACATAAAATCGGCTCTGAACTAAATAAAAAACACCTATCCAAACTATATATTCAGTTACAATATATTTTTTGGATTGGTGTTTTCTTTTATTATTATTATTGTTAATATTATTATTATTATTATTATTATTATTATTATTATTATTATTATTATTATTATTATTATTATTATTAATTATATTATTAAATTAGGAAGGATTAGAAAAAGTAAAATATTTTTTCCTATTGTATTTGTAAGTTAAACTCGAGACGTAGACAAAATTTTCTAGGAGAAAGATTTCAATCAAAACAAATTTAATTTCTTTCAATAAAATACTAATGCAAAAATAGTTTGTTAATCGTAAAACCTTTACGTTATTACTAATATCTCTAATTGACAAATTCACTCAAAATTTCATTCCCGACCCTCCCCCTTTTTTTGTTATTGAATAGACTAATTAAAATTATCAATCAACTCACCAAATAAGAAAAGAAAAATTTCTTATTAAATTTTACAGTTTACATTATTTTAAGAGAAGAGAAAATTTACAAAGGAAAATAATAAAATGAAAAAACAAAAAAATGAATTTTGATACAACAACTGTTTACAAAGTTTTTCAATGTCTCATTTTTGTTAGCACCTCGATTTTGTGACACACCATAAAATCCAGATTCAGTTCATAGATTGAAAAATATTTGTAATTTCTGAAAAAGATCAAAAAATCAAATTATAAGTTAGTTATAAATATGTTAGACCGGCCGAAACCAAAGGAAGGAAATTGATGAATAAATCTGTTCCTTAGCTTGAATCACGTGTTAAAATGTTTATAAACATTTTATTGATAAGAGGATGTCGGTGCTCACTGATCCTAGGTTTCCTTCTAAAACTTACATCTTTAAATTATCAGCCCTTTGTGAACTTTATTATTTTATAAGTATTAGGATAGATATGCTAAATTATTATTGACATAATATTTTCTACAAAAATCGACTATGAATCAGACATATTTATGGTATTCACGAATTTTCGGCGCGGCCTTTTTCAATTGAATACCTTAAATAAATCTGATTCATAGTCAAATTTTGTAGAAAATATTATGTCACTTATAAAGAAATCAGAGGTGAAACACAAAAAAAATCCTTATAATATAAATTATTATTGTCAATATTATCTTCATGTACACCTAAAATCTGAGCCATATTTTATAAGAAGCATTGAAATATCAAAAAAAGTACAGTAAAAGTGCAATAATAAAAAATATATATTAAAGAATTTAAATTCTTTACAATAGTGAATACTTTTGTATTATGGTCAAATGGTAACTAAGCAAGTGCAACAGCATCGCTCTAGGATGTATTTAATGAGTTTCTATCGAAACTTTCTTATAACAGTGCTTATGACTAACAATAATATAATTAAATCTATCACTTAATACGCACTTCTCAACACTTGCTTGAAACAATTATTTTACCGAATTTGTTTTATTTTTATTCTCTTCGGAAAATGAGGGAATCCTAAAATAAAATCATGGACTGGATGCGCACGCAAAGCTGATTATCTTGAAATATGATTGGCTTAAAATTCAGAATTAATTGACATTTAATACGCATGTAATTATTTTTCCGACATTAAAAATACAGAAAACAAATTTTAAAATTAATTACCATGCATAATTAGACATCGGAAACAAACAATAATATAATAGTAGATTGTGGTGAACATTAAATAAATTTATATAAAAGATAAAATACAAATTTTCAAAATTGATTATATTTAACAGTAACAATGGTTTTCATTTGTTGTCTTTATTGTTTTTAATCATTTTGTGTACAAACAATATATTGGTGATATCATATAGCTTCAAAAGTTTAAAATAATACCATTATTTTTTTAAATTCTTTTTAACAGAACTTTTCGGCAAAAACTAAACGATGATAAACGAAATTCCTAAGGAAAGTAGATCAAATGTGAGAAAAGAGATAATTGACATTACTAAGAATATTTATAATAATAATAATAATAATAATAATAATAATAATAATAATAATAATAATAACAATAATAATAATAATAATAATAATAATAATTATAATTATAATTATAATTATAATTATAATAATAATAATAATAATAATTATAATAATTATAATAATTATAATAATTATAATAATTATAATAATAATAATAATAATAATAATAATAATAATAATAATAATAAATAAATAAATAAATAACAGTATTAATGATAATAAATTTCAAATAAATAGGTAGACAATTTCCATAATTATTAATTAAAATTTAAAAATTTTACATATAGACTACTAAATTTATTTAATCTGAATGAATCTTTACTTCATCTTACCTTTCTTGTGGTTGAGTGTTCTCATCAAATGTGAATTTATTTAATCAAGGTAAAATATTTCAAAATAGTTTTTTTAAATATAATTTGCTAAATTAAGGTTGTAAGTTGCCGTTATTGTTTTCAAATACATTATATTGTTAAACTGGCATGCTAAATAACTTTGTTTTAAAATAATAAAATAAATATAGATTGGTTAAATTAAAATTATTTTAATTTGAAATTAAATACTATAGTATAATTTATTTTTGAAAATAATGTTTAATTTTAAAAATAAATGTTTTAAATTTAAATTAAATTTAAAAATCTCAAGTAATAGTTTTAAAATGTAAAATGTATGTTTAACTGACACTGTCTAATGATTGAATCGTGACCATATTTATTTCAAGGTTGCTGTTATTGTTAATAAATATAATATAATAGTACTAAAAATAATAATGTTAAACCATAATAATACCATTTATCAAATTTATTTTTATTTCAATAAAAATTTAATTTCAGACAAATGACGGAAAGTCAGATGAAATACGACAAACCACTCAGTCAACTGATTCTGAAAAAAGTAAATTTTGATATTATTTTTAAATTTTAATTCAAAAGATTATCAACATTTCACAGTTGAATTGGTAAAGGCAATGTACATTTGTATGAATTATATATATATATATATATATATATATATATATATATATATATATATATATATATATATATATATGTGTGTGAAAGTTCTACCACTGTTAACGGAAAAAAAGTATTTCTGGGCTTCTTGGGCGTAACTTTGGTTGCACATTTCAATCAATATAATTACAAATTGGTAATAAGAAACAGTGCAATTAATTATTATTGTGCAAATTTATTATTTATTATGTTGTGTTTATTCTGTGTATGCTGACTGAAAATGTGCAATTGTGAAGGCTCTAAAGCTTTTGATGTTATCAAAGGTGAACAATTGGATGATTGCATTCTGACAGATTCAATTACAACTTTACCGTTTATGAGATGTAAAATATATAAATATACAAAAGTGCATCTATCAGTGAATTCAAGAGTAAATAATAGCTTATATTATAAAGTAAATAAACAAAAGTTGAGTATGTTAAAAAATTATTTTAATTAATTTTTATAAAAATAGGTTAACAATTTTCATTGACGAATTTTTTATTTGCTTTATTCCTTAAATTAACGACATTCATTAATATTACAAAAATTTATTATATTTGTACAATTCCTAATACATTTTTAATATTTCTAAGGATATTATAGCAAGCACGAGATGACAATTTAATAGGTATATTGATACATGAAACAGAGAGCCGGTTTTTGAAAAATTATAAGAAAATGTAAAATACAATTTAAATTTATCAAAAATGAAAAAGTCTAAAAATATTATTTACTGACTGAAAATGTTTGTTTCTACAGACGATATTAGGATATTTTATGATACTTCATGATAGCGCTATGTGCTAAGATTATTAAAGATAAAGTATATTAATTACGGTAATGTGACAGTCTAACATTTGAACAATTAATCTTCGCGGATTTTATTATTATTATTATTATTATTATTATTATTATTATTATTATTATTATTATTATTATTATTATTATTATTATTATTATTATTATTATTATTTATTATTATTATTATTATTATTCATTATTATTATTCATTATTATTATTATTATTATTATTATTATTATTATTATTATTATTATTATTATTATTATTATTATTATTATTATTATTATTATTATTTTTTTATTATTATTATTATTATTATTATTATATTATTATAATTATTATTGTTAGTAATATTAGTATCAATTTTCAAATTTAATTATGTACTGTCAGTTATTTGTATCAGAACTGTAAAATTCTCACGAGTTTATTCACTTTTTCATTAGTTTATTCCATATTTGGCATTCAAATCACATGGGGCTGCCATCTGCCAATATCCAAAACTTCCACTCGTGACAATCTTAAACATTATTTTCAATGATAATTAAAAATAATAAATATTTTTTGAAAAAAACTTTATGTTAATTTGTAATTTTTCTTGTATTAAATATTAGCAATGGCTTTATCTGATTATTATCAGTCAACTTTGAATACAAGCCGTCATTTCACGC
Organism: Schmidtea mediterranea; assembly: GCA_022537955.1. Lineage (NCBI taxonomy): Eukaryota > Metazoa > Platyhelminthes > Tricladida > Dugesiidae > Schmidtea > Schmidtea mediterranea. The sequence goes on along the minus strand of CM039682.1, from coordinate 7,122,026 downwards.
CTTCGGTCACATTTTATCGAAATTGTAAATATTTTTCGGCCCAAGATGGCGTTGTAAATAGTTTTCACAATTTTACATTTTATTATTTTAAATTTTTTTCTCCAGCCATCTTGTCAAATGACTGACTTAAGTTAAGGTTTTGGTGTAGAAATGTGAATTTTTTGTTCCAAACCTTTTTGAGTTGTGTGTGTGTGTGTGTTTGGTTTTAGAATTTTTCTGAATAATTTTACGCTCCAAAGCCTGTGCAAAAGCGAATATATCTGTTCTGTGTTCAGCTATCCTAATCGGGAATGAAAAAATATATAAGACAGCACAACTATATATTCTTTTTTTCACTGGAGGCGCAGCACCGGCATTTGCAAGAGGGTCTATATATATATTTTAATGTTACATTGTTAATATTAACTACCGTAGCTTTGTTAGCTTTACAACCATGAGCTTAATTTATTTTAAGTAAATTCAAAAAAAACTATCTTTGTTCAATATTATTCAAACACACAATATTTTTGAGATTAAATTTAATATGTGAAAACAATAAACAACAGTTTAACAAATGCAGTTTTACTGATCGGATAGATCATAAAATGCTACTTTTTTAAATAAAATTAATTTTGCCGGCTTGAAAATTTGTCCAATTTCTTAGAATCGTTAGATGTCGAAGTTACACAAGATATTCAGAATGAAATATAATTTTTAAATATTTAAATTAATAAAAATATTCCAATTAATAACCGTCTGGAGTTCCTAAATACTATTGCGGAAGACGAAATCAAACCACCACCGCTTTCCAGAAATTAGCACTGAAATTGATTTTTTTTAAAAAAGAAAAAATAATTAAAATTTAATGAAAATATTTTGAAATTAAGAAATTAAAGTATTAAGTTAAAGATTCTAGAAAGGTCAGAATTTATATTAGATAATTGTATGCTCAATGTCCGCAACAATAGAGTTTAAAAGTCAAATTGCCCTAGTTTTTGAATTAATTAACAAATTAATTTACAAGCCCCTACTTAAAAATTTCGATTTTACTTTTATGTTAATATCTTGATTTAATATATCTGATATCATTAAATTAAACAAAAACAATGAAAAGATAAACACTTTAAAATTTATTTCATTTTTTTGTGTTAAGATTGCTACAGAGTTGCTTTATATCAGGAACTAGCTTAGTCAATTTTATGATTTATCAAATTTTAAAAATCCATTAATTTCGAAATTGCCCCAAGTGGGGCCCTAGAGCCCCAGATGAGAACTTATATTATAACCAGTAAAACATCAAAATATTATTATTAGAATTAGCTTTGAAAATATACTTATCATCTACTTATTATAATCAGTACAGCATTACAGATTACTCCATCGTTTTGTGGTTTTTATTTTTAAATGTTTATTAGTAGTTCCCATAAAAATAGTTTCTTTCAGAAAAACAAACAGAAAGAAAAGATTAGGATGGATATATATATATATATATATATATATATATATATATATATATGCTATTTACAATTATATCATTTATACACTTTTAATTTATTTTCATTTTATTCGGTCTATTCTCATAAACTAAGTGAAGGTAAATAAAATTATAGAAATAATTTATTTATTAAAAGTAATTAAAACATATTAATGGCCAAAGTCAATATTGAAGTGAAAATTGTTTCATAAATTTGTCATTGAATAAAAAGTGAAATCTGCAAATTTCGAAACCATTTCAGACCAGTCATGGCTGGCAGTTGCAGAATTAGCACAATTAAAGAGCTGTTTGTTATTTTATCAAAGTACAATTCGTGGGATAAGTAATCAACATTTATACAGAACTTTCAATGGGATTCGTATTATTTATTAGTCGGTGTAGGAATGTTCCGAAAACAAAATTCTATCTCATTTTCTCAATGGGGTTTTTCCCATTTAAACAACAACATGAATGCTCATTTCCTTAAACAACTCATTGAAATTTTGAAACTTTATTATAGAAAGTGAAGTTTAATGCTATTTGTTTGAGATTCAATTGAATTGTTTTGAAAACACTTTTAGTCTCATTGAAAACCGATCCGTGGACAGTTTTGCAATTTCAATAACCTTTTCATGTGGTGCACCTTGACAGTCTATAATTAGTGTTGACCGATATATAATTATTTATTGTTGATCTTATTCACCCTTCATTTATTCGCTCTTCATTTGACATAGGGAAATTCAAACAAATTTTTTATTTGACTTGAATGATTTATTAACTCACTGGTGCCCAATCTTTTCCAACTGCGGAACATTTTACAAGTTATCACGATATTCTAGAGATATGAATTGTTTACAATGTTTAATAGATCGTACCGGTTTTATAAACAAATAAAAACAAAAAAAAAACAATTGAATAATCAATAAAAAATATTTTATTCAAAAATAGAGCTAAAATTAGTAATTAATGTGAGCATTGCATTTCGGCTATTTCTGTTCAAGATAAAATTTTATCTTAGGATTTTTCATTAGGATTTTTCAAAACATTTATTAAAAGAAATTCTTTTGGTTTTCCCCTCTGATCTCTTTTCATTTTTCAATGGCATTAAGAATTTTTTATTTTTTGACTATGAATCAGTAATGATATCGATGTCTTATTGATATTATATTTTGATATGATATTCTATTTTATTGATATATGAATTTTCGGCACAGCCTTTTCAAGTGATTTTCTTATTAAATCAATAAATTAATAATAACAACAGATAATTAGTTTGTATTGTATATATGTATTGTTTTTAACTTTTATTATTAATTATAGGGCGACGATTATTGATATGCCTAAGGTTGCCGTAGTCACAAATGCGGCTTTGGACGTAATTAAAAAGATTTAATTATCATTTGTGCATCACATTTATCAAGTGTTTGTACTATTATCGAATCATTTCATTATATTTTTGACTAATTATATAATTTTTCATTTTTTTAATAATTTAAATTTAATGTAATAAAATAAATGTTTTCACTTAAACTTTCAACTTTCATCCAAATAAAAATTCCCATATATATATATATATATATATATATATATATATATATATAAAATCTCCCATATAAAAAATACGCAAATAAAAACTCCCATACATATATATATATATATACATATATATATATATATAAAATCTCCCATATAAAAAATACGCAAATAAAAACTCCCATACATAAAATATTAAAATTGATGTTTCCCGGACTATGTAAAAAATATCACATTTTTATCGATGAATTTAATTGATATTGACATTTTGTCCGTTAATCAATTGGCATAATAAATTCCAATTTCTATATTCGGCATCCGACGCATGGGAAATGGGAGATTTCATAAATTTCCATCAACATTTTAATTATTATTTTCTTTCAAGTAGACCTGACTATGATTTTTTTTTAATAGGTGGCCAAACTGTCCAAAACGACTCGCCCCTTGGAATTTCAGAATATCCTTTGAAGACATTCCAAAAAACATTTCTACCGATGGAAAAACACTCGAGCTCATCCGACAGTGACAGTGACAATGAAGAAAGCACAGATGCCGCCGTCACCTCCGCCGCCGCCGCCGCCACCGCCACCTCTGCTGCTGTAACTAATGGCAAATATTCATTCTCTCTGAAAGATCAGAATGGCTTACTATTTGTTGATAACAACATTTGAAAACATGTGATGGACCTTAATCTGAATGTAAATATTTATTGTTGACAGATGATTAATATTTCGTTTTATTCATTCAAATTTCCATTTTGGATATGTTGTTTAATTATGCTTGATGTAAATTTCATTTATTTTGTTGACTAAATTTTATAATAATACACTTCTGGACATTATTTCGTTGATTTATTATTGTTTATTATTATTATTATTATTATTATTATTATTATTATTATTATTATTATTACTATGTCTGATTTAGAATTTTTGTTTATATTTATTTTTTGTATTTTAATTATGTATTTATGAGATATTTGTAATATGCAGCATTATATATTTGGCCAAAGAAAATTGACTTTGGTAACTCGTCAACCGTAGCATAGCATCAAGTATAGCATCAAGTATAGCATCAACCGTAGCATCAAGCATAGCATCAAATTTGGCATCAAGTATAGCATCAACAGTAGCATCAAGTATAACCGATGTGGGTTGAAGATGATTTTTCTAATGGGTTTTGCAATAGTAACAGTTTTTATTAACATGCGCACTTCATTCTATATTTGAAAGAGGCGTTAGAAGAGACGTTTAAACTGCAATAATTAAAACTATACTTTCTGTGGCTTATGCAATATGGATAAATGCTCATAATCAAGCGCTTCATTTCGTTACAATTGCGTAACCATCTAGCAACGTTATATGAAGATGAAAATGAAACTACAGAAATTTTGAAAGAAAAGGCATTCAAATTGTTTTTCTAAATAGCATTTTGTAGTGTAAATATTTGTTTCACGCATCCCTTTACACAATACATTTACTATGAACCAAACTGCACAGAGATACACCATCTTTAATATGTAAAAAAATCAATAGCATACAAATTCACATTGATATTATTATTTGCAACTCGAATGAGACACACTCTACCATAGAAATTGAAAAATTGATAGAAAAATTAAATTCTACACAAACACAAAGCAATAAAAAATGCATGCAATCGTTTAATATGTATTAAAGTGGTGCTAAGATACTCTTCTATAATTACATATTTAAATATAATTCCGTGGACTTTACTTTGAATTTTTTTGATATTAAACTTTAAATTAATTTAAATTATATATTTACAAAATTATTCAGATAATACAGAGACTTTTAATGCACCTGATAACCCAAAAAAGTTTTTAAAAAAATATTTTATTAGGATTTTAGAAAGTGATTAAATTAATAAATTCCTTGGATATGGTGAGAAATAATTTCATTTTAACAATTTTGGACATTTTTCACATAACAGGAAAGATGGCAGCAAAAGCGAGTTTATGAAGATAAAAATAAGTTATTAGATTTCTTTCGGAAAGCTTTTGGGAAAATAAAAATTGTTTGTTGTTAATTTGATACATAATAATTAATATTCTAAAATATATCACACTCACAAAACATATCATAATTTCCTGAAAAAAATAAATAATTGTGAAACAAAAGTAATACCTAACAGCTTGAATAATGATCTCATATCATTATGAAATCCAAATAGAAGTCTTAAAAATGACTGAAATCCAACTGATTTATTAAATAAATTATTCACTAAGTTGATTTTTATTGCAGCTTGGTGAGAAAGTATAACAAAAATAAATATAACACAAAACACCATGCATTATAAAAAATACATACAGATTTTCAATGTGTGGAAATGTTCAAATTAATATCAATTCTATATATTATAAATCATAAATTTCAGCTAAAAATGAATCTTACTTATAATTTTAGAAATAAAATGCAAGGCTCATATATGCCTCTCCCAAGTTGGGTCAAAAAATACCTTGGCATCATGACCAAATTAATTAGTTTTTCATACAAATAATAAATATTCGTGCGGCCTCCGACTAGTATGATTATACCAGTACACCATAGCGACCATCTTGAAATACACACAAACCCTGCCATCGATTTCGTCAGTCATCATCTGCTTTGTCAACAGTCATCAGAACCCATCGTTTGCAGCTGTTAAGATTTATTACAAAAAAAATTATTTACACTTTAATTAATACACTTTAGAAAAATTTAGTTTATTTAAAAAAAGTTAATCAATCTAATTTTAAAAATTTAATTAAAAAATAATATTATCATCTTTTTAATTGTCATCAGTAATCTTAGATTTTTTTTCATTTTCAAAGTTTATTCACTGTCATCATCCATTTTCATTTTTGTAACTATCCGTATCATAGTCATCAAAACCCATTTTGTCAGAATTGTCATTTAAATTTCAAATCATAATTTACTTATGATTTGCATCAATTTTATAATCATTTATTAATTAATTTAATTTAAAAATGATTAATAACAAAATGTCGATTGATGTAATTCACAAATTTGCAATTTCAGTAAATCAATAATTAATCAATATACAATTATAGTTTAATAAATAAATTTCTAAAATACTGTTATAAATAGTAAATAATTTTATTACCAAATTTTTCATCATTTTCTTCATCAAAATTTCTTTACATCCATTTTTCTTAATTTGCATCCGATTTATCAGTCAATTGTCATCATAGTTTTTCATACATCTTCATCATTGTCATTCTTTTGCATGCATTTTCATTTTAATTTGTTCATATCTAGCATTTTGTAAATAATTTCAGAATTTTCATCATTTAAATAATATTTATTCATTATTTGTATCCAATACATCATCGTTTTCATTAAAATTATTTATCATTATCATATACTTCATTCATTTTATTTTCATTTTCATCAAAATGTTATCAGTCATATTAAGCAAAATTAATTTTAATTAAAATATATTTTCTGTTTACTTAATTTATAAGTATGCTCATCTAAATTTGAAATCAATTTCCGAAATTTATAAATAGTATTTTAAAATGATGGATATTAATTTAACAAAACTGAATAGTTTAAACAAATTCTAATTTATGATAATTAAGATAATTTTAATTTAAAATTTAGTTAATTTTGACTTAAAGTAAATTGTGTCTATATGGGTATCTGGTGGGTATCTAGGGAGTCTAGATAGGTTCTGCGTGTACTGGTGGGGGTAAATTTTGATGTTCTATGATGCACACTAACAATTAGGGTCTAACAGGTTATGATGGTGAGATTAAAGGCAATGTAGCGTGGTGTTGTATTACTTTATCGGGCAAGTAATCAACTAACACTACAAAGTTGACACACACACACGCTCACACATATGATGTGTTACACATCGACTAATCAAAATCATGCATTGCTATTTCATTTGATTGTGTATAAGTAATAAAAATATTGTTAAATACATCAAAGCAAATAAATCAAGTAAAATTTACCATAAATTTGCTAAATGATCTATATCATATCCAATTGACTTTTCACGTATGAAAACACGATAATCATGCAGTCAAAAGAGTATTCATGAACTGGTTAAATTGTGGCATTCATAAAATAAATAAAATGTGGGTTATTATGTGCTATTTTTCAGATTACATATATATTTCAAGTCTAAAGTGAACCTTAAATGTTACCAAGATACATTTAACAATCAGTGTTAGTCATGAAATACCTTGATATGAATACATTTGTATATTTGGGTATTTCATTTGGATTTATCAGTCATTGAAAATTGTTGAGAATTATTTTAACTTAGCTATTATACATATATTTGAGTAATTATTTACTGCGGGATCATTCATCAAAATTTAGTTTTATTTGAGACTTTTTGAGTATTTTACTATTGGACATCAGAAATATTATCCTGAAAAACATGAAAATATTTTTAGGGTCTATATATTTCGAGAAACCTTTAAGTTGAATAATGATAAAATACTTAGAGGAAACTATTCAATTGATACATCATCAATTGAAATGTTTTCTCTAAATGATTGTGGCTCTGACTCCACAAGATTTCTATGAACGTCTTTATCAATATTAACAGGAAGTCCTGCACGGGGTTCATCATATATGCTGCTTTCTTCAAAGTTATTTTTTTAACCATTTCTTGGGAGTCCTTACACTGATAGTATGTTCACCATTTACACTATTCATTTTTATCACAAAAATAAAAAATATAACAGCACCTTTGTGTTGATTATCGATATTCATTTTCTATGGGTACTACACCAGCTGTCACTGAGATAAATTCCGCTATAATTCAAGTTGATACATAAATCAAATTGGCGGAATTTATTTTGTGAAAAATAAATGCATTTCAGCCATTTTTTAAATGGCTGCTGAGTAAGTTGTTTTTTATATTGTTATATAACTTAAAGTTAAATTTTAAGAGTTGAATTATGATTTCATAAGGAAATATGATCATAATTCAAGCTCTTAAATATAACTTTGATCAACTATTTCATATATACTATTATAAAAATTATTTAGGAAATTATTTTAGTTAAATTATTTTTGAAGTTAATAAAATTATTATTTGCATTATATAATTATATTTTTTATACATATTTTGAAAAAAATCATCGATTATGTACACAAAATAATTTGCTTTATGATTATTTTTTAAAACTTACCAATATAATTTAAAAATTTATGCTTTTTTTCTGATATCAGGTTTTGATTTTTTTCGACAGAAATATCTGAAATATTAAATAATTTTTAGTTTTAAGGGTAAATCGTATGAAGATACATCCTCATTTACTCGAAATTTCCTAGCAAAAACCTCAAAATTTAAATTAAAAATTTTTTCCGCCATTTTTCTTTCTAAAATTATCTCAAAAATTTCTATAAAATTATTTATTATAGGGATTTTTTCAACTTCGGATGGCTACATGTTAAAAGTTTGCATGCATGTTTTATTATGGGTTGTGTTAATGTGCATTATTTTATTTCTCTCTCACTTTTTGTGTTTCTATAGTGTAGGGTTTGTCTCAGTGACTTTTTTACAAGCAACCTCAAGGTGAGTTGGTGTGTTTATATGCTATAAATTTATTGATTTTCTTTTATATTATAGGTAATTTATCTCAGTGACAGCTGGTGTAATATGCGTCCAATATTTACGCAAATTGGTGATAGACTGACTAATACATTAGTTAATACAGGTTCAAAATCTTATTGTTCTAGTAATGAGTCATAACGAATCCCATTCATGATATTAATGCTCACGAACCTTTGGACTGACCTGATATTTTACTTAAATAATGTCGAGCACATTCAAATTTATTTCTATCTAAATCAATGTTTCCTAACAAGGAGCCTAAGCCTCCTCTAAGGGATTTTTGATGAATTTGAGAGATTTTTTAAATTTGGTTTAAACATAAAAAACCTTTATTTTTAACTTTGTAAATCCAACAGACATAATTTTATAATCACTTGTAAACACATATAGAATCGGCCACACAGAAGCAGCATTTAATTTTTTGTGAACAAAAAATCCCTAAAAGAGACAATATATATATTTTTGTAAAATGTTTGGGAAATACCGTCCTAACGAAGCAGGTCGGAAGAATAAATTTTCTATTGGTATTAATTGAAGATTACTTTTGGGAGAAGGGATAGTTGACAGGACCCTTTCCATTATTGTGTTTACGTAATTTTCAATTCTGATTTCCAGTTTTTCTGCATTTTTGAATTATATGTCACTATTTTCTGCATTTCTGTGGCAATTGAAACCTTCAACAAATCGGTTGATCTTATCAAATGTTCCACAAACCCAGTCGGAATCAGGAGGATAAATAGAATTATTAAAACAAAAGATATTTCAGTCGGATTAGCAAGGAAATAATTAAAAGATTAAATCAAAAATTGCGATTTCTGTAAAAATTCTACTATAAATAAATAAATTTTGAGTTAATCAATATAATTTTTTTAAAATTTTTAATTGATTTTATGGAATCACTAATTAAAATTTATTAAATTATCATTTGAATTATCAAAAATTATTTTTAATCAATCATTTATAATACAACTGAAAACACGATCTTGTAGTGTGGTGAAGCACATGAAAAAGGGTGAGGCTAAAGAAGGGTCGGATAAATAACCGTTTATTGTTAGAATTTCCCTTTTTTGAATAATGTTTTTTAATCAACAGAGGTTTTTATGTGATTTGAATATTGAATAAAGTAAAACGCACTTGAAAAATCATTTTCAGACCATCGCTCGTATTCGTGAGGCGAAAAAGGAAGATAGAAGGAGAAAAGACGCATGTTAGGTTTGAGGAAAAAAATTGGAAAATATTAGAAAATGTGTTCTTTTTTTTATCCGAATCCTATAATAGCATCAAATCATTTTACTTTTGACATTTATTTTTGTATATATTTTAACAATACTATTGAAATGGCACCTTCAAATTGATTGTTTTTGTTGACAATTATTTATAGGTGAAAAGTGATTATTTATAAGTGAAAAAGATTTAAATAAAATAATTTTATGAAATCAAATGGTTCACGGAATTAAAACTTTGTTAAAATGAGGTTTATTGTGATATTCTACACGTTTTTAATGTTAGCCAAAAATTGAAATCGGTTGATAAAATATCTGACTATTCGTGTTCTTTAACAGATTCACTTAGCCAATAGTATTCGACTCTGCCTACAAATTATACTTTATTGGTCAATCTTCGGCTAGCCGTCGAATATTTTTTGCCGTATATATTCATGTATTCTCATTGACACATTTTCAAAAGTTAATTTTCCATTGTACAATAAAAAATATGCAAACTGAAAAATACTTTAAGGATTTTATTTTTAACAGATAATTTCTCTTTTTACTTCGAAATTTCTTAATCTCTATCTGAATATATTTTACATCTCTATTTCTATTAATATAATGCAAGTTAGCTGCTGGATTAACGTCATCAAATTTCATGATCTTCAATCCTAACATTTTACCTTTACTTCGAAAAGTAATTAATGAAATAACTTTCAACTATCACCTTTCTCAAGTCCTTCAGTCGAATTACAATTTGTTCTTCTGCATTGCTAATGTATTTAAAGAAACTAAATTAGAATTTCCTTTGTTTCTTTTCACAATAAAGGTGCCGAATACTTTAATTTAGTTAATAATTAAAAAACCATCTGTATATGTTATGCTCGTTACACTCCCTCCATCCAATTGTCACACAGACATTTGCATTTATCGGTTGCCAAATAGAGAATTCAATTCTTTATCCATTTTCAGATTCTAGTTCTTTTTATTTTTCCTTTTAATAATTTTTGTCTTTCATAAATGCAATTTCATTTCACAAAAAATATTTATCATTCATTAAAACAAATTCTTGAATATTTTCTAATATATTTATTTCACGATTCTACAAAAGATTAACTGCGATTTATGAAAGATAAACAAAATAATTGTAAAATTTATCGTAGATAATATTAATTACATAATAATAATAATAGTAATAATAATAATAATGACATATTATTTTTTACAAAATTCGTGAATACCTTGAATAAATCTGATTCATAGTCAAATTTTGTAGAAAATATTATGTCACTTATAAAGAAATCAGAGGTGAAAAACCAAAAAAAGTCCTTATAAAATAATAATAAACTTAAAAATACTATTTTTGTCGATAGCGGAAGCATTTAAATAAACATAAATTTAATAAATAACTATGTAAACCAATTTCCGCAATGTTTATTCATAAAATATAAAATATTTCGATCTTAAATATTACTGATCACTCATAAAACTAAATTCACGAAGTTTTTCTCTGTTTGTTCAAGGTCAATCAGAAAAGGAACAGAAAAAGAAAGTGATCAAGATCTAGTTAAGATCGAAATATTTCATATTTTTTTCGAAAATCATTGCGTAAATTGGGTTACACAGTTATTTATTAAATATATTTTATTGTCACAAGATATAAGATGTCAAGATAATAAAATTTCATTCTTGCAAAATTTATTCATGTTAAAAAACAAAAAAGAAGCGCATTGAGTTGAGTGGAATTTGTGGAGGAAATAGAAAGAAAATTATTTATTGATAGATGTAGTCAAGTAAGTTTCGGTTTGAAGTAGTGGAAAGTAAAATAAAAATACAAAAGCAATCTTTGTTTCATTTCACATTTATACTCAAAAACATTTATAATAGCTAATTTGTGCTGAAACTGCTATTTTAGCAATATTTTTAGTGGTTTTTTTACAAAGCTGGCTAGACTGAATTTATTTAATTGTTTTCATCTACTGAAGTCATTTTGATTGATTGTGCCATAAATTTTGACCGTTTATCAGTTTTCTTCAGGCTAGAAATTACATTAACAACAACTTACTAAAAATGTGGAACATTGAATCAAATTAATCAAAAATATTCATCTTTAAACTTCATCAAAATCTTTCAAATAAAAATATTTTCAAATCATACAAAATTATTATTATTAGAAACTCAAAATTCTTTATGATTCTCAAACAAATTTTTCTATAATAAAATAAAATTAAAATAAATATTACAAAAGTTTTCATAAACATTTTAAAACAAAATTACTATACCAATCACTCAATATACAAAGTACAATATTCAATTATTTAAATACATTCGAAATGCCTGCAGACTGAGCACATTGTACATTAATAAGAGGATTTAAAGAAATATCTTATCAACTACGTCTCACAAATAACTCGTTCTAAATATTTACTCAAACTTTTGAAAATCATCTTAAAATCATAAATACCGCTTTTCTTACTAGTACACTTTCTGAAATGATCACTGAATCCATTCAGTCGACAATGCTCAAGAACTCGAGAGAACAGATGAGAGACAGTCTCTTCAGGTTATGTGGCACAACACAGATTAAATGAACATTGATACACGAGTTCAAAACATCAATCAAATTAATTTGAAGATTTTTGTCTGTTTTTGAAATTTTAAAAATGCTATCAGATAGAAAATTGAAAATCAAGGTGATTGGCATTAAAAGTCGTTGAAAATATTTATACACACACACTTCAATTTGAATTTAAAAATATGTGCAAAAAATCAATATTATCATACGAAATTTTACATTTCTTTTTTCTAAAAGAAGCCAAAAAAAAATTAGACAATTACGATCATTAAATTTTTTTTCACTGAAAAGAAGTTTGCAATGACCAACAATAAACCTTTGTCATAACTCAGCGGTGACTTGTAACAAAATTTCCGCGGAAGGATGAGTTATCCAATTTTTTAGCCAATCAGAAACGACTGTGTCAAATGACTCACAAGTCCCTATTATTATTTTATTAGAAATTTTTGTTAATGTTGGTTTTTAAAGTACTTTTTTAAATGACAGCTTTGTAATAATTGAGCAAACATTATTTACCCCATTATACTGCCAATTAATGTTTCAAAATTAAAAAAAATTTGGTGAAAATGTTTTTAAATTTTGTAACAATGAGTTTTTTAGCGGTTTATTATTTGAAATCCTATCCTACAAATATTATTTAACACTACAATTTATAGTAGGTTGATCAAAAAGATTCCACGAAAGAGAATGGAATTTATCAGTATGTAGACGTAGGCTTTCTAACTCACTTCCAGCTATTGAGCCACTCCTAGCGTTAGCTCATTGCCCGATATAGAAATTGTATTATGGCATTGCGAATTTAAAAACATTCCAAAAGAATTTTGACGAGAGATTTAAGTTTTCCAAGAAACTATTTTTCCGAGAAAATGAATCTTTGAGATTTTTCAAAAAATATCTGCCAACATTTTTATTAGTTGTGGAAATCTTGACAACCTCTATATTTTTGAAAAATTAATTTTTCAAAAATCTCAAAGATTTTTCTATAAAAATTTAAAATTTCCCACAAAACATTATTTAAAATTGCGATATGCTATAACAAAACTCCTAACACGGCCAATCACCTAGTGCTAGGGGAGCCAGGTCACTGAAAGTTGGTTAATTTCAATATAAAAAATGGAAAACAAAAAATCTACAATTTATTACAAATCTTCATAAGGTTATTTTTTACAATGTCTAAGCAAGGCCTCTGCCTTGATGGTGCGAAACACATTTTCATTTGTTCATAGATTTCCAATGGACAATTTTCTGGAATTTCGAGTATTTTATCTGATACAATTGCCTCATAAACCTAAAACAATAAGCACTGTCAAAATTGCCAAAGGACGTTTTCAAAATAATAACAATATAACATTTGATAAGCCAAACAAAAATTGGTACCTCGTGAAGATCATACTCACAATAAGGTTCTTTCCCAAAACTCATTAGCTCCCATAAGTAAACTCCAAACATCCACACATCGGTATCTGTGTTGAAAATAAGATTCTCCAATGTTTCTTTTGGAAGCCATCGAATTGGGATATATTCATTTGGATTTCCGATCAGATCAAACCCGTAAGAGAACTTTTGAACGAAACTGAAATCGGATAATTTAGCCTCGAGATTCATTCCGACTAAGCAATTTCTTGTAGCAATATCCCTGAAATGATCAAATGACATACATTTACACAAAATTGCAATATAATCCCAATAGTTGAGGCGAATGAGAGAACTTTACTTCTTCCCATTCCATTTTTCCACATCTCTTTCAGTTATATGATTCTATAAAAGTCAAGTTTCAATTTTCGCCTTTTACTGAACTCAAATAATTCTCTAAAAATTCAACATTTATATTTCGCGATTTTACAAATAAAACGAGCAGTGAAAAATGTGAAAAATTAAAAATGTAAAGAATATTACATATAATTGCATATGAATAATATATACATAATAATAGATGTTGAAATCATAAATTTCCGTTCTCAGAAATTTATTGCATGTTTGCAAGCATGTCCTAGTGAGTAGAAGAGGGAGGGGGCTAAGAGAATATAAGCAGGCGCTACCAAGGGCAGTATTAGATATCATTTGCGACTTTTCTGTGCCTATTATTAGCATTTTTAGACCAAGCATTTCACAACTAACAAATGAAATGTTTACCGACTTGAAGATATTTTTAGGAAAATTAAAACAAAACCTTAGTTGGATTATAAATCTTAATTATATATTGAAGTACCCAACATACGAAAGTTTCACTGTGGTACAAAAAACATTAAAACAAGAAAGAAAACAACTATTATTTCACAATTTTCATTACCTGTGTATCAAGTGTTTCGTGTGCAAATAAACAATTGCGTCACAAATTTCAAAGCCCCACTGGACCAATTGTTTGTAAGTTAAGTCTATGTTTTCAGCTGGCTGAGGACGTTCAATTTCCCGGGTTTGATTGGAAGCATTTTTCCACTTGAAAAACTTCGATTCCTCCGATGAATTGTGTGAATCAGTTTTGACGCTGCGACTTTTTTCCAAAGCATAGACGGTTTGATAACCATTTCTGATTTTGTTATTGTTTTCGTGATTACTTGACTTTGGAGGCTCACGCCGAGTTCCCGTGAGGATTGATTTGATATCCCCATTCGGAAGATATTCAACAATCCGACAAGTGACTTTTTTTGAAATATGCAAACAAACACCTAACAATAAAAGGTAAAATTATTGTTATTATTATTAATATTATTTTATTACTATTATATTTATTATTATTTTTTCTATTATTATTATTATTATTATTATTATTATTATTATCATTATTATTATTATTATTATTATTATTATTATTATTATTATTATTATTATTATTATTATTATTATTATTATTATTATTATTATTATTATTATTATTATTATTATTATTATTATTATTATTATTATTATTATTATTGAATGACACGATTTCAACAATAATTTGCATCTACTTATAGTTTTAAAGTAGTCATAAAACTGTGATAATTATAAAACTTTAATGAAATGTTCCAAATAATTATTTACATGTTTTTTTATTTCCTAACAAATCCCTTAGCAATAACATTTAGTTGCTGAACAAACCGACATTTTCAAAGGCAAATAAATCTAAAAATCAAAAAATATCAGTTCCATTAGTCATATCCGAAAATTTCCCAGATGTCCAGTTAAAGTGTATCCGGAAATTAAAAAATTTTTGTTAATATTTGCTCCCCCCCTGCACAATCTTAGACAAAATCCCCGAAGAGTCCATGTTCATTTTAATATAGCTATATTTTGTCAACTTAGTGGTACAGGATAATAAAAAAAATTCTAAATATATCCTTACACTTGAGCAATCACATCTCAAAGTCCTTACTGCCCGTCATAATTTTTAAAGAGGAGAATAATTTCCAGATAAATATAGAAAAGTCTAAAAACAAAATTTTGTGAGGAAGGAAGATCAAACGTCCGCCATCGTGTTAAAACTATACCTTTTTCAGTAAAGTGATATGTTCATTCTAGGACTATTAAATAAATATGTTTAACAAAATAATAATAAAAAAATTATTTTGAAAAAATTATTATTAATAATATTTACATCTAAAAAAGAATACAGCTATTAGTGAGGATAATCTCCGTTCAAATACTGTGGAAAAAGAAAACTGTAAAAAGCGAAAGTTTCAAAAACTTTCTTTGATATTATAAGAACTTTTTTTGGTTTTCACTTCCGATTTCTTTTCATTTTCTAATGACATTTAAAAGAATGTTCTTTGACTATCAATCAGCAATGATATAAACTTTTTATTGATATTCACGAATTTTCGGCACAGATTTTTTTTAATGTCATACTGTCAGTTTCGTGTTAGAGTGCACCGTTTGGTATGTTAAAATAAATCACATTCAAATAGTTTAACTATTTTTAATGAAAAAGTTGGAAATTAAAATTAATTTTTGACTCTTCCACCGACCAGTGATCAGTAATCCGTGGACCACAATCTTAAGAACTACTAGACTAGCTATGGTAATAATTTAAAATAATTATACACTATTCTGATAAAGATAAATGTTCACTATTTTGTGAAATTTTTCAAATTGTAAATGTTAGAAATCTTCTTTCCAAGGGCTATTCTCACCAATTCCTCTCCAATAGCTCACTAATAGCCTCACTACGAACAACCCTAAATCTCTAAATGGAAGAGTAACGTCTTTTATTTTAACTTAAAATCATAAATTTGAAATTACCATAAAACCGGAGAATATTCGGATGATTCATTTGAGATAATATCTTTGTTTCTTTGTTAAATCGTGCCTCTTTTTGATCGTTATCAGCGTTGTTCAAATATTTAATGACAGCAAATGGACAGGATCCAGATGGAGAGGATTTATCGAATGGCCAACAAGGTTTTTCATTGAAAGTTTTTTCTGAAATAATATCAGCATTTTGAATATAAAATACATTTAATAAGTTACATTTAATACATTTGATAAACGGCCTTTAAAAGTCACTTGGAGGGCCGGGTAAGGCAAAATATGTGATTCTTATGCGCAAAAATTAAAAAATTGTACGTTTTTGTTAATCAAAAATTTATTAATACAAAATAAAATAAAAAATCTGAAAAAAAATTTCTTGCAATATCTCAATTAATATTTAGTGTCACCAGACTATTTAAACGATCCTGGACATTGTTAATCCTAAATAATTTTTATGCGTTTGAATACGCTGAAACGTCTCTCTGCCGCTTCTATGCTAACTAGCATGCTTAAAAGTATATTTTTGAGTCCTTTGAATTCAAATACTTGTGTCAAACGAATCTCTTGTCCTCCTCTTCTAGTGCCAGATAAATAATTTATAATTTAATATTTGATCAGTAAAATCT
The DNA here is from genome assembly GCA_022537955.1 of Schmidtea mediterranea. Classification (NCBI taxonomy): domain Eukaryota; kingdom Metazoa; phylum Platyhelminthes; order Tricladida; family Dugesiidae; genus Schmidtea; species Schmidtea mediterranea. Next base: position 7,104,803 of record CM039682.1, on the reverse strand, counting down.
TTTATTTTTTCTCCATTAATCTTTTTTTACAATTCCATTTATTTTCATATATTTCTAAACTGTAAAATGCGGCTTTAAAAATTCCGTTTGAAGATTTTTCAAAACCGCCAGATATCAAATAATCGGCCAAAGTATTTAAAATATAACAAAAACAGTAAATAATATCTTTATATTTTTTATATTCATTATTTAAATTCAAAAGGATTTTGATTTGATTTTTGTACAAAAATTGACCGAAATTAAAAATCCGCATTTTGAATCAGTAAATGTAGGCCTAAACGGTACAATTAGCATCAAATGATTTTTGGAACTTGGTGGTACTCAAAAAGATAAATCGTTTTTAAGTCCATAACACTGAAAAGGCAATATCAAAAATCGGTGTTACATTGAGAGAAAAAAATGATCTATAGTTATAATGAAAATAAATGAAAGAAAGTCGGTGATGCAGTAACAGTCAATGTGTTAACACGAATTTTCGGCTCACTAAACATAAATGAAGATAAAAATATAAAAATACAAATACAAATAAATTCACCGGACCCAGAAATTTCTATTTAATAAGAATAAATTGTTCTCTTATAATTAATTATCTAATAATTTCTCCTGTAAGAATATTAATAGAATGTTTGTACATTTGTACCCCCGAAAAGATTCACAAAAAGAAGCAAATAAAACTGGCATTTTTGTGATTTTGATAAAACAGTAAAAATCATACCAACGGATAAAATTAAATCATCAATGCTCTTGATATCGGATTCACTGATGCTTCTCGCGGATCTTGGACGCTTATTGGGTTGTAATCTTTCCGAATTGGAGTTAAAACTTTTGTCAAGGACTAATGAGCTGGTATTATCAATAACAGCTTGCACCAGAACTATTTCTCCATATTCACCAACTGCCAAAGCTTGAACCTTTTCAAAATGAGCGGCATTATATATAGGACACTCGAAACCTCTAAAACAAAATAAAGGTAATCAGATGCCACAATTAAGATTTTAAAATAGATATAAAATCAGTGAGTGTAAATTTTTATCCTAATTGTACTGATAAGAATTTTGATAAAATAAAAATTGTTTAAATTTATTAAAATTAATTAATTGAATTACGAAAGTAAATAAACCTATTTCGTGAAAAAGTGAAAAGAACCGAAGTTGAAAATTCCAATACAAATCAGAAAGTCTGATATGAATGTTGTTACTCATTTAAAAGACATAATTAGGTTGGATAAAATTTTATTTACAAAATCTGAATTTGAATTGACTTTTAGAATCGATCGGCATTCGATAATTGATTTGATTTTTGCAATAATTATATTCTTTCCTCTAATTTTGTTTATCGGTATCTTAATTTTCTTTTTTGTATTAATATCTTTATTTAAACAAAAACATTTTATATATTTATAATTTTTAAATAATTTAATATAAATAATAAATATAAAATTTAAAAATACTTTTATAATTTGTACATTATATAACTAGCACAATGAATTAAAAAGAATGATGGAAAGATGCAAAAATAAAAATTAATTAATTAATGAGAAATTGATTACTCCATAAATTATTGAGATTCTTTAAAATTTACCCTTTGGCGGGTAATGGATTAATAATTAACAAGTTACCAATAGAGATTATCAACAAGTTATCAACAAGTTATGACAGGGATTCTTAACCTTTAATACGCGTACTAGTACCGATACGCAGAAAAGCAGCTACTGGTACGTGAATAACTTTAAAATTTAAAACCTTAAATCTTTAATTAATTGTATTAATAAAAGAAAAAAAAAACTAAAAAAACCCATAATTTTTAATATTTTAGTTTACGATTTCTTATTCATTGTTTGTGTCGTAATACTTTATTGTGATATACATAATCACAAAAGATACCCGCTATACCCATACCGGCTATATCTAGGACCAACCCATAATAATTTAGCACGTGTCGGCTGTGATACAGATTACTAGACCATCCGCTTGTCGGGACGCTAGAATTTCATAGATAAGCGAATTGTTCCCTCCACGAAAATTATTGGTCTACCGGTACGGCATCAAATTGTTTACAAAGTACGGGTACGATACCAATAAAAGGTTGTAAATTCCTGATCTATGAGACCTCATTAGAATATAATAGCAATCGCATCCTTTTTTGTCGAAAAAAACTACGTGCAAAGTTACCACAAAGAAAGAGAAAAGTTAAAAGAAAAAGCTATCCGTTAATTGCTAGACTATAAACTATTAACGGATTAATCTAAAGGTAAATTACCTTCGGAAGGCTTACCTCATTGTCAACAGTATCCGTAATGAGGAATTTAATCTTATCCCGTTATGAAATGTTTGTAGAATTTGTATATTATACAAAGTTTCAATATTAAAAAGCAAAATCGTGGCATCAGAGTTATCATAGTTTTCCTACCAAAACATTAATAAATTCAAAATAAGTCACAAAACTAAAAAATCGCTGATCTAAAAACCGAGATAATGTAAAAGAATAGATAAAAGTCATAAGTTCCCTCAGCTGGTTTAAGGTTTCAAAATATTGAAGGAGATTTCTTACCCATTTAGACTGTGCTTGTAGACTAAATTTGGAAATAGGTGGACTTCATCTTCATTCAATGGAATGTTTTCGGTAGAATATATTTTCTTGTGTATACCATTACGGACTTTGGCAAAACATTTTACAACGATAACAATGATGAATATGACAAATAATGCCACTCCAATTGTAGAAAACTGAAAAACAAAATATCACGATAAAATATTTTAAAATAAAACTTTCTTATTAATAATCTTTAATTACAATAAACTTCCTATCTGATTTCCTGGCACGTAAAAACCCAATTTTGAAAAAATTAGGAGATTTATAACATTCTAACTCAACTACTAAAGTATGATTTTATTTGTACGAATAACAATTTGAGGCACTAAATGGAGAAGAAATTCTTCAAAGTGTTTAATGACACCAGAGAAAGAGGTAAACCTTAGTGGAAATGTATAGAAAGGAAAGAACATAACTGATACTTGAGTTGAAAGAATGAATTAAAGAAAAATTTAAATACATTATCATTGAACAGTGAAATATTGTGAAACCTAAAATTAAAAAATAATCTTATAAAATTCGCAATAATAAATTTTAATCGAAAATTGAATTTTCTGTAAAATCATAGAATATACCGAAATTGTCATACATATATATTTAATCATTAAAACAAATAATTTTAAAAAAATGGCAAAAATTAATTATTATTTATAAATATATTTTATACGATATATTTCGATAAATTACTAAGTTTCTAAATAGCAAATGTATTTATAAAAAAAAACAATGAATATGTAATCGCTCATGTGAAATAAAATAAATAAAAAATCCATAAAAATAAAAACAATACCACCCAATTAATAAAAAACTGTTAAAAATGATTTTTGAATCTAAGGATCTCTTCACCAATTTCTCTCAAATAAGATTTAATACTCAATTTGAACTTATTTTAATTTAATTTAATTGTTATCCAATAAAATTCGAAATAAATAAAATTAATTAGATTTAATACTCAATTTGAAATTATTTTAATTTAAATAAATTATTATCCAATAAAATTCGAAATAAATAAAATTAATTAGATTTAATACTCAATTTGAAATTATTTTAATTTAATTAAATTATTATCCAATATAATTTGAAATAAATAAAATTAATTAGATTTAATACAATTTGAAATTATTTTAATTTAATTAAATTATTATCTAATAAAATTCGAAATAAATAAAATTAATTAGATTTAATACTCAATTTGAAATTATTTTAATTTAAATAAATTATTATCCAATAAAATTCGAAATAAATAAAATTAATTAGATTTAATACTCAATTTGAAATTATTTTAATTTAATTAAATTATTATCCAATGTAATTTGAAATAAATAAAATTAATTAGATTTAATACAATTTGAAATTATTTTAATTTAATTAAATTATTATCCAATATAATTTGAAATAAATAAAATTAATTAGATTTAATACTCAATTTGAAATTATTTTAATTTAAATAAATTATTATCCAATATAATTTGAAATAAATAATATTAATTAGATTTAATACTCAATTTAAATTATATTAATTTGAATAAATTATTAACCAATAAAATTCGAAATAAATAAAATTAATTAGATTTAATACTCAATTTGAAATTATTTTAATTTAAATAAATTATTATCTAATAAAATTTGAAATAAATAGAATTAATTAGATTTAATACAATTTGAAATTATTTTAATTTAATTAAATTATTATCCAATATAATTTGAAATAAATAAAATTAATTAGATTTAATACTCAATTCGAAATTATTTTAATTTATTAAAATTATTAACCAATAAAATTCGAAATAAATAAAATTAATTAGATTTAATACTCAATTTAAATTATATTAATTTAAATAAATTATTATCCAATAAAACTTGAAATAAATAAAATTAATTAGATTTAATACTCAATTTGAAATTATTTTAATTTATTAAAATTATTAACCAATAAAATTCGAAACAAATAAAATTAATATAATTTAATACTCAATTTGAACTTATTTTAATTTAATTAAATTATTATCCAATATAATTCGAAATAAATAAAATTAATTAGATTTAATACTCAATTTGAAATTATTTTGATTTTATTAAATTATTAACCAATAAAATTTGAAACAAATAAAATTAATAAGATTTAATACTTAATTTGAAATTATTTTAATTTATTTAAATTATTATCCAATAAAACTTGAAATAAATAAAATTAATTAGATTTAATACTTAATTTGAAATTATTTTAATTTAATTAAATTATTATCCAATATAATTCGAAATAAATAAAATTATTTAGATTTAATACTCAATTTGAAATTATTTTAATTTAATTAAATTATTAACCAATAAAATTTGAAACAAATAAAATTAATAAGATTTAATACTCAATTTGAACTTATTTTAATTTAATTAAATTATTATCCAATATAATTTGAAATAAATAAAATTAATTAGATTTAATACTCAATTTGAACTTATTTTAATTTAATTAAATTATTATCCAATATAATTTGAAATAAATAAAATTAATTAGATTTAATACTCAATTTGAAATTATTTTAATTTAAATAAATTATTATCCAATAAAACTTGAAATAAATAAAATTAATTAGATTTAATACTCAATTTGAAATTATTTTAATTTAAATAAATTATTATCCAATAAAACTTGAAATAAATAAAATTAATTAGATTTAATACTCAATTCGAAATTATTTTAATTTATTAAAATTATTAACCAATAAAATTCGAAATAAATAAAATTAATTAGATTTAATACTCAATTTAAATTATATTAATTTAAATAAATTATTATCCAATAAAACTTGAAATAAATAAAATTAATTAGATTTAATACTCAATTTGAAATTATTTTAATTTATTAAAATTATTAACCAATAAAATTCGAAACAAATAAAATTAATATAATTTAATACTCAATTTGAACTTATTTTAATTTAATTAAATTATTATCCAATATAATTCGAAATAAATAAAATTAATTAGATTTAATACTCAATTTGAAATTATTTTGATTTTATTAAATTATTAACCAATAAAATTCGAAATAAATAAAATTAATTAGATTTATTACTCAATTTGAAATTATTTTAATTTAAATAAATTATTATCCAATAAAACTTGAAATAAATAAAATTAATTAGATTTAATACTCAATTTGAACTTATTTTAATTTAATTAAATTATTATCTAATAAAATTTGAAATAAATAAAATTAATTAGATTTAATACTCAATTTGAAATTATTTTAATTCATTTAAATTATTATCCAATAAAACTTGAAATAAATAAAATTAATTAGATTTAATATTTAATTTGAAATTATTTTAATTTAATTAAATTATTATCCAATATAATTCGAAATAAATAAAATTAATTAGATTTAATATTCAATTTGAAATTATTTTAATTTAAATAAATTATTATCCAATAAAACTTGAAATAAATAAAATTAATTAGATTTAATACTCAATTTGAAATTATTTTAATTTATTAAAATTATTAACCAATAAAATTCGAAATAAATAAAATTAATTAGATTTATTACTCAATTTGAAATTATTTTAATTTAAATAAATTATTATCCAATAAAACTTGAAATAAATAAAATTAATTAGATTTAATACTCAATTTGAAATTATTTTAATTTAATTAAATTATTATCTAATAAAATTTGAAATAAATAAAATTAATTAGATTTAATACTCAATTTGAAATTATTTTAATTTATTTAAATTATTAACCAATAAAATTTGAAACAAATAAAATTAATAAGATTTAATACTCAATTTGAACTTATTTTAATTTAATTAAATTATTATCCAATATAATTCGAAATAAATAAAATTAATTAGATTTAATACTCAATTTGAAATTATTTTGATTTTATTAAATTATTAACCAATAAAATTTGAAACAAATAAAATTAATAAGATTTAATACTCAATTTGAAATTATTTTAATTTATTAAAATTATTAACCAATAAAATTCGAAACAAATAAAATTAATAAGATTTAATACTCAATTTGAACTTATTTTAATTTAATTAAATTATTATCCAATATAATTCGAAATAAATAAAATTAATTAGATTTAATACTCAATTTGAAATTATTTTGATTTTATTAAATTATTAACCAATAAAATTTGAAACAAATAAAATTAATAAGATTTAATACTCAATTTGAACTTATTTTAATTTAATTAAATTATTATCAAATATAATTTGAAATAAATAAAATTAATTAGATTTAATACTCAATTTGAAATTATTTTAATTTATTAAAATTATTAACCAATAAAATTCGAAATAAATAAAATTAATTAGATTTAATACTCAATTTGAAATTATTTTAATTCATTTAAATTATTATCCAATAAAACTTGAAATAAATAAAATTAATTAGATTTAATATTTAATTTGAAATTATTTTGATTTTATTAAATTATTAACCAATAAAATTCGAAATAAATAAAATTAATTAGATTTAATATTCAATTTGAAATTATTTTAATTTAAATAAATTATTATCCAATAAAACTTGAAATAAATAAAATTAATTAGATTTAATACTCAATTTGAAATTATTTTAATTTATTAAAATTATTAACCAATAAAATTCGAAATAAATAAAATTAATTAGATTTATTACTCAATTTGAAATTATTTTAATTTAAATAAATTATTATCCAATAAAACTTGAAATAAATAAAATTAATTAGATTTAATACTCAATTTGAAATTATTTTAATTTAATTAAATTATTATCTAATAAAATTTGAAATAAATAAAATTAATTAGATTTAATACTCAATTTGAAATTATTTTAATTTATTTAAATTATTAACCAATAAAATTTGAAACAAATAAAATTAATAAGATTTAATACTCAATTTGAACTTATTTTAATTTAATTAAATTATTATCCAATATAATTCGAAATAAATAAAATTAATTAGATTTAATACTTAATTTGAAATTATTTTGATTTTATTAAATTATTAACCAATAAAATTTGAAACAAATAAAATTAATAAGATTTAATACTCAATTTGAAATTATTTTAATTTATTAAAATTATTAACCAATAAAATTCGAAACAAATAAAATTAATAAGATTTAATACTCAATTTGAACTTATTTTAATTTAATTAAATTATTATCCAATATAATTCGAAATAAATAAAATTAATTAGATTTAATACTCAATTTGAAATTATTTTGATTTTATTAAATTATTAACCAATAAAATTTGAAACAAATAAAGTTAATAAGATTTAATACCCAATTTGAACTTATTTTAATTTAATTAAATTATTATCCAATATAATTTGAAATAAATAAAATTAATTAGATTTAATACTCAATTTGAAATTATTTTAATTTATTAAAATTATTAACCAATAAAATTCGAAATAAATAAAATTAATTAGATTTAATACTCAATTTGAAATTATTTTAATTCATTTAAATTATTATCCAATAAAACTTGAAATAAATAAAATTAATTAGATTTAATATTTAATTTGAAATTATTTTAATTTAATTAAATTATTATCCAATATAATTCGAAATAAATAAAATTAATTAGATTTAATACTCAATTTGAACTTATTTTAATTTAATTAAATTATTATCCAATATAATTTGAAATAAATAAAATTAATTAGATTTAATACTCAATTTGAAATTATTTTAATTTAATTAAATTATTATCAAATATAATTTGAAATAAATAAAATTAATTAGATTTAATACTTAATTTGAAATTATTTTAATTTAATTAAATTATTATCCAATAAAATTTGAAATAAATAAAATTATATAGATTTAATACTCAATTTAAAATTATTTTAATTTATTTAAATTATTAACCAATAAAACATTAAGTGATGCTATTAATGTTCCCATTAATATGTTAAAGAAAGAACACGAAACTGCATGGAAATCTGTAAGTAATTTTAATAATGTAGTATTAAAAATGCAATATCTATTCCTCACTTTAAAACGAAAACAATAAAAGTTTCAAATCGTGTTAAAATAGAACTTAAATTTTTATAAAAATTTAAATCGTTAAAACTTTGAAAACCTGAAAAAATAAATAATTAAAATAATTTTGTAATATAAAAAGTATCACTAATCAATATTATAATCTTTTTTGATTGATCTTTTGATAATTAACAATCTTATAATAACGTGTCGAACTCGAACGAAAGCACATATCTACACACCTGAGTAATTGGCTCGAGCTGAAGAGCGCTCGAAAAAACTCGCAGTTGATTTGAGTAATAAGACTCTTATCCACATAAACTTATGATCTGGTTGGACATTTCACGATGAGGGATCAGCGAGCCCTACTTGCCATCTCGGGGTGCCATAAATGGTGAGATTTACAGAAAACATTGCATCAAGGCTCGTCTATTGCGATTCATCAAAAAACTCCACAATGATGACGATTCTATATTTTGGCCCGATTGAGCAAGTGTTCATTACTCAAAGGCTACCACCACAGAGCTGCTTCAAACCGAATATGTCCCCTTCATAACAAAGCTGTCCAACCCTCTAAATCTCCCTCAGACAAGGACGATTTAAAAAGCTACTGCCATTTTTGATAATATTTTAAAATCAGACTTACCAAATTTCATTTTACAACTTATATTTTGCTTTCAAATATTACTCATTCCAATAAGTCAGAAATATATTCAATAAAGACAAATACTTGAAATTTTTATAATATATTTATAATAAATAAAATGTGAAACAGTTATTATCCGTCAAAATTTTCTTTTCAGGTTTAATTGAAAAGAAGTTTTATTTAATGACATTCGATCAATAAATGTGAGTTCAAGGACATTTCAGTGCAGCAAAACAGGAAATTTAAACTGACTAAATTGTTCCTTGAATTTAATTTTTATTAATATTAAATCAAAATAGTTAATATAAAATTCATATAATAATAATTGAAAAGCGTGAATCAGTCTTTTAGAAACCTATAAAGTTAAAGGGACAGTTATCGAATTTTTATGAATAAATTTTTTATTAGTTTTTTTGTGAGTTTTATTTGTCCGGTAAATTTAAATATTTAATGAAAACAATTTCAATGATAACAAATTTCACAGAAATGCATTTTTAATTTCACACAAACTGTATAAATCATTTAATACTATGACTTAGGATTTCGATTCCTCATATATATCCCAACGATAATAGTTTATTTAACACGTGAAACAAGTGCGCTTCACAATAATGATTTTCGTATTTTGTCACATAAAAAAACCCACTTTTTTATAAGAGAAAACTCAATTTGATGGGTTAGTAAGTGAAACAACAACTCTATTATTAATAGAAAATGTAGATTTAACGCAGGAAAAACGGACATTTTGTGGCAACTAACAATTAAACCACATTCACATAACTTTTGGGTATTTTAAAATTGTAACGAATAAATTTTAATTTTTTTTATTATATATTCTGCATATTGACAAAATAAAAAATTCAACATTCTAAATAAATTTGTCTTCCACAATTATTATTTAAACTAACTTCAGCTGCTCCAATTTAACCCTTACGCTAATACGTCGGTAAATATATGGAAATACTGAACTTATCCCATTCTAAGTCCACATTTATAACCACGAAACAAGTCCAATAGTGTACCTCCGTACATGTATGTTTTACAGCTTTCCCAACATCACAACCACATAGTGATCGCTCTTCCTTTAATTTCACAGCTAAGGGGTTATTATCAATTTTTTACAGAAATTGAAACAAAATATCATCCGCAAAAAATTTATGGTTATCCTTGAGAATTTATTGATCCAATGATATTTCACAAAAATTTAGTGTTTATTTTAAAAATTCAAATGGCAACAAGCGTCAAAGGAATTTTTAGTTTTAAAAAATATTCAAAAAAATAAATGATTTAATTACATTATGATACCCAAATATTTTAAAATTTAATAAATCTTTATTAGATTAATATTAAAACTGTTGCAGAATAATAAAAAATCAGAGTGTGTTAGCACATTTTTGAACAGTAAAAACTGTAAAATATTAAATAAAATTGGTTTAGTTGCTATGTGATTTCCCGCCCCTGGAATTATGCAGCATTTTACAAGATTTATTAAATGTTCATTTTATTTAAATGCTATTATTTGATTGTACTTGTAACGTTTTTCTTAAGTTATAAACTTAAACTGCAATAGCAACAAAAAAAATGGAACATTCTAAAGAAATATTTAATGAAATATAAAGGCAAATGTTTTAATTATCATAAAACGCTATTCAAACATACGTTTTACGATATTTCAACAGTTTCACTATCATCATTGCGTAGAATAGAAAAAACTATATATAAATTATGGATTTATTAAACAAAATTATTATTGTTTAAAAAAATTTTTAATTTAATTTAAATAATCAATTATTTTAAAAAAAAATTTTTTTCAAATAAACATAAAATTTTTAAAATTAAATTCAATTCATACAAAAATTTTAAATTTGAAAATTAATCTAAAAATTAGAAATTTTTTTTAATTTAGTGATTGAATCATTCAGTACATTTGAAAGCAGCAATAATCCACATATCCATTTATGCGACGCCACATTGGAGACTTCTCGTGATATCTATACTCGGGTTCTTGAATATTTCCGATAGAAGACATTGGCTGCAATTATTATTCACGAACGTGTTAATACATCCCGATTTAGTTAATAATTATAATATTATTTATCTACTTAAAATAATTTTATGGCCAACGATACAAGTTTAATTCTAATTTAAAATTTATGTATCATAATTGTCATTTATTATTTTAATATTGAATGTTTTGTATTAAACACCAAATATTTACTAGATATCGTTAGATCAATACATTCTCAAGAATAGCCATGAATTCGTAGCACAAAAAAAAGTTGTTTCTATTAAATTAATATCTAACTAAAGTTGCTGAAACAAATCTGATTGGTTTTGTGCAATTAATTCTAACTGTGATATCCAATTACAGTCCGATCCGCTTATTATCACAAAATCAAGAAATCCCGATTCATTTATTTTAGATTTTTGGAAAAAATTCAAGTTATCTTATATTATAAATTTAATTGCCAAAATAAATAAATGCAAATTTATTCATTTTTATTTGAATTTTTAAAAAATTAGAACTAAATAAGATTATCTTTATTGGCAGAAAAATGCAAGCTAACAGATTTATCATTGAGAAATAAATTAGGGATTATTTAGAGATTATTAATGAATGAAAAACAAGGCAAATGACAACAAATTAAAAGTGAAGAAGTTAAAATACTTTGATGATATAACAATTATACAATTTTATGAAAATGAATTACCATAATTATATTAGTTTTTCCTTGCATGGGATCATACTTCAGTTCGTTAGTTTTACAGAGCGGAAGATTTGTGCACACAATCAGCCGAATATTTTCAATGTGTATTGAATTAGATTTTTTCAGATTTATAGCACAAACTGGTCTTTGGTAGATTCCTCCAGGATTCCGACAGTAATTACTCTGATTTTCAAGGTTTTGCTGATGAAACGACACATACAATTGAGGAAGCAAGCTCCAGTTAACACATTTTGTTGAGTTTAAGTCAGAAATCGAATATTGACCAACATAATTTCTGCCAATGTTATTAAAGCATTTTTCTGAAATAAAAAACATTCAAAAATTAATGAACAATTATTATTGAAAAAGTTTATTTCCAAAAATATAAATCAACGATGCCTCATCCACGTCCACAAGATCACCTCACTGCTTCACCAACATAATTTTTGAAACAATTATAGACCTTAGTATGCTGATTTATTAGCATTTGTGGTAAATTTATTGTAATACAAATAATAGAAAGCGCCAATCCAACATATATTAAACTACATTACATTTCGGCAGACTCACTCTCATCTTCAGGTAGAGTGAAAATTCAAACTTTATCAATGTAAATTGCTTTTTCAAACAAATTAATTCAGTAATTTTTAATTTTTAAAAATATATATTCTGTTAAAAAATCATAAATTTTATTCAATGAATTTATAAAAATCGAAATTTTTATATTTTTACATAAACACACAAAAATATTTTACATTTATTTACATTATGTAGCATTAAATTGCGTTCACCAATATTAATCAGTTCCCTAAGTCGACAGTAATCAAGAACTTGAGAACGGAAATGACGAGTAGTCACTCCAATGTATGTGGCATTGCACCCATGAAATATACATTCATAACAAACAACTGAAAACCATTTAGGCAAGACTTGAAATATACCAATAAACAACATGACAATTTTATATTAATTTATTATATTAATTTTATATTAAATAATAAATACTTTATTTAGTTTATCTATTTTATATATTTAATTTTCAATAAATGATATAACTGGGCAAAAGCACTATAAATTTCGAGGTCAAAGGATTAAAAGTTTGAAAATATAAAATAGTAAACTATTAATTAAATATAAATTTATTTTTTTTTAAAATAAGTGTAATTCTTTGTCAGGTTTTATTTTTGTAGACAAAGGTTTTGGAATCTATGAAGTATTGGGAAGTCAAAAGAAAAAAATAATAAGATTCATTGGCAATGGGTAAAAATTGTTAAAATATTTACTGTATAATAGAGATCTTTAAATTGCTGAGGCCACAAAAAGTAGAATAAAATGAAGAAACCTAAACGAAAATTTGTTTAAATGAAATATGTTTAAAGATGAATTTTTTGATAAAATGCTCTTTATTCCTCCATAAAGACATAAGTATTTTGTCATAATTTTCAAAAAGCCATTTATTCAAAGTCAAACTAATTTTGGTAAAGGTCTCTTAGAATATTATGGACTTTTCAATTTTATCGTTATGCACTTCATGTAACTGTGTTATAGGAAGGTAAAATGAGGAGGCAAATTTATTTTACTTGCAGTTTATATTTTGTAACAATATCACAAGAGTCTGATCCCGTGTGTCCGACGCAAGGAAATTGTGGCCCTTACGATGTTCTTACAATGTTAATCACATGCCAAAATTTTATTCAAATAATTTCAAATTAATCTAATTTCAAATATTTGTGATTTACTTTCAGAAGGACTTTTATCAGCTGGAGAAATATCAAGATTTACACGATCACATTGGTTATGAGAACTGCTACCAATTTTTTGAGGAAGCTGGTCACAGTTTAATATTGAGTTGGTTAAGTTAGATATGAATTTTGAGACATAACTCTGGGAAAACGGATTTTTCTCCATATACGCGTTAATGAATTGTTGTGATTGGCTGGAAATTTGGCTCCTAATATCATGCAAGGCATTTCGGCAAATCACATAAAATATCGATTCGCAAGATTCTCTAAAATATTAAATGAAAGTGAATGGATTACAATGAGTCATTTTTCACAATCAGCTAACCAATAAGATTAATACTCACCCCCAACCGACTCAATAATAATAATATTTAATAATTATTATTACACCAATGATACTCTGGCACACATCTATGTAATCATCGCAGCACTTATTGAATAATCAAGACTTAGTCAATATATTTTTATGTTAAATAAATCGATTAAACGTTTTCAAATAAAGAAAAAAAAGAATCCGCATGAAATTAATTCACTAGTTTTTTACAATAATTAAAAATACTCTAGAAGAATAAATACATCGTCGAGAGGTTACATAAACATATGGCTGTGGGCGCTTTGAAAGAATTTTGTATTTTATATAAGTATTATATATTTTTTTCAAACAATATTTGTTAAATAATACTACCTCCCTTTCACAATAGTTGTCACATTTGGATATTTTCGGTTCGTTTATTGACTATTTTGTTAAAGATTTGCTAAAAATCGTCTAAAGAGAACTTCGGTAGCGAAAGTTATGGAACAGATCGGAAAAGAAGAAATTCGATATATGATGATTAAAAATATTTTGCCAGCTATATGCAAAAAATTTCCAAAAACTGAAAAATCACGTACTGTTTACATACACCAAGACAATGCCAAGCCTCATTTAACAAAAAATGATTCTGCTTTACAAGAAGAACTTGTAAAAGAAGGTTGGAGTCTGCAATTGAAACCTCAACCTCCGAAAAGTTCAGACCTAAATGTTTTGGATCTTGGGTTTTTTAATTCAATACAAACATTGCAACATCAGATTATCACTAAAAACATTGATGATTTAATTAGTGCAGTAGAAACAGATTTCCAACAATTGGATCGAGACACACTTGATAGTGTATTCTTAACACTACAAACATGGATGGAAAATATCATGATATCAAACGGAAACAACTTTTATAAGATTACTCATTTAAATAAAGAAAAACTTCGAAGAGAAAATCGACTCCCCATAAATTTAAAATGTAATGCCGAAACCTTGGAGAATACAAACATTTTTTTAAATATTGAGTAACTGAAAGAAATTTTACTACTATAAAATTAATAAAGAACTTATTTCTGACTTGCAATATTTTATTCACCTATAGATCACCTATTTTTAAGTGCCCAAGCTTATTAGAAAGCCTTGAGTAACCCTTTTTAACAAGCTATTACTTTTGAAAATAAGTCAAATACAAGCGAAGCTATAGCTATAAAAGTATTGTCAAATGGGACAAGTTTTATGGAACAAAATTTATGCATCAAATGTGTCAATTATTGTGGAACAGAGGTAGTTCCAGTCTATAATTTATATTATACATATTTAATAATAATTTTTTTTGTTATTTCAAAAATCAGAACCATAAAAGGAAACTGTGAAATTACAAAGACTCAAAAGAATCGATTGTCTTGAAAATATCAAAAAAATAAAAGTGATTGCTTATTGTATGGTACTATGTACGCCATTTCCGATGACATTAAGTTTTAAGCAGAAAATTGTAAACACTGTCCGATGCATGCACGCATACTTATTAGTTACTAACACAAATATGAATGTAATTAAATTCAACATCCGATTTCATTTAATAAAATTTTCTATTTGGAAATAAATAAATAAATTTTATAATATTGGGTGGCGTTAAGATTCAATTCTCAGCTAATATTGAATTTATGGAAGGTGGAGTAACTAAAATTCAATTGCTACTTAATTGAGCGGAGATGTTCTATATTAACCTTTAAGTAGGTGGAATCAGAAAACTAAGTGAAAAGAATTGAAATATTTACTCAAATGAACAGCAAATGGAAAATAAATAAAATTCGGGAAAATAATTATTTTTAACAAAACATTTGCAAATTATTAGAACATAAACCTTTTGAAACTGCTCAAAGATAAAAGAGCTATAATTAACATTAAAAATTCCAGTTTCCTATGTTTCATAAATAGTGTCCTGGCTATTCTTAAACATGCTCAAATAACTTCAAATCAAAATGCTAAACTTTTTTTCCTAAGAAAATAAATTTTGACCAAATATCTGACTACCAGATCAAAATATGTGATGTAAAGAACGGTACTAAAAATTATTATGAATATGTTCCCCCATCATCCTGATAACTAATGTTACACCGATATATTTATTATTAATGGATTGTGGAAATTTTCAATTATACAATTGTCATTAATTTACAAAAACTGATAAACTGCTATCAAAATAACGTAATTAACGTTATAATGAGGTGTAATTGGTGTCCCAAAATCCTCAACGGTTTCCGCCTCCAAAACGTATTTAATAAACAACCAGCATTATGCAATAAAAACTCAGTAACGCCTGAAGTCAAATAAAAAGTTGTCAATTTATTATATCACCGACAAAATCACTAATATTATATTGTTTCTCTAAACATATTAAAAGTTAAAGTTTATAAATCTGTAGTAGTCTAGCATTAATGATAATTTAATTGTAAAACTATATAATTATTTTGTTTGTATTAAAAGGGTAAAGAAACACAACATAATATTCAATTAACCTTTTAACGCCTGAATTTTAAATTTTCGAAAATCTGAAAAAAAGTTGTATTTTTATTTTTTAGTTATAAATATGTAACATGCAAAATATATTAAAAAAATATGAATTTAAACTAATAAAGTGTGACGATATCGTCAACATCGTCGCGACTCTAACAACTTTATATTTTCGGTACTATGTACGTTTTAATGATACGCTCGACTTATAGGGTTAATTATGTCTTTCAGAATATTTGCTACAATTTTCATGCCATTGCTTTCAATTAAAATCCACTCAATTAAAATTTTTGAATTATATTTTGAATTTTCTTTACAACCTAACAAATATTTATTGTTACTCTTTTATCAAAATTCTGATTTTTAGACCTTGGATAAAGTTCTCTTATAAAAAATAAAAAATAGAAATATTGAAATAACTTTTTTCTTACTTAAAACCTTTTTTGTGCGCATCTTTCCATCCTTTACATTCTTTGTATTGCCTTTGGGTTAGAAAAATCCAGTCACTTTATTTATATTCGATTTATTTATAGCAACATTTCATACAATTATTGTGGCACATGTTAAGTAGATTAATCGGGAAAATTGGAATGAAAGTTTGAAAATATACTTTCACTGCAGTTGTTTAATTCTATAGAAAGATGAGTACAATTGATGAATATTTTCATCAACGAGAATTATTTTTATGAAATTACGAAATATTTAGTCATGTCAATTAGAAAGCTGAGGTCACAAATATTTTTAAAAAAATTCTTAAACAAATAAACATTTTTAAAAAAAAATTATTATTATTAGACAGTTAATAATATATTTTTGGAAAGTCCAACTAAAAATATGAGAATTGGATGCAAAACTAACAATTCTTACCTACAATTAAGGACCTTTACGTAACTTTCATTTGTTGTATTATCACATCGAGGATAGAAAGTCGAACAAATAAACCTCTTAAATCTATCAATACACTTTTCCTCTTCGTATTCAAGAGTAATGCTGCTATCCAAAATAGAAAAGAATCTCTCTAACAAATCTGCAGCTATTTTACGACTGGCCAACTGTATATTAGAAAATCTTGAATAATCGTCAAGGAGAAACCTATCGCAAACTTTGGTCTTGATTTTCGTACATTCGAGCCTGGAACAAATTTCAAAACAATTGAAAAATATTACAACTTACTGTAAAAATTTATCTTCTTCAGTTCCTATAAATTAAACAAAATTTAAAATAAAAATAATTTCATTATTAATTATTAATTAATTATCATTGGTAACAAAGAGGGAAATAAAATATAAAGTTTATTAGAAGAAAATAAACCAAATAAATTATTTAAAATTTGTAAATAAATTTTTTTAAAAATTTTGCGCATTTGTCGAATAAATATTTAAAACATTTGATTTCTTATATTACAAAAAAAATAATTTTTTCTTCTGATTATAAGTATTTTTTTAAATACTCAGGTCTATGCCAAGCACATGTTTCATCAAACCTTTTAAATAAATTTTGTTTACACTAATATTACTTGATGTTTTTTTATGTAACCAGAAGCGTCTTATCGATTGTGCTGTATTCAACACGAAAATGTAAGCAGAATGTGAGTGTTCGTGAATAAAATAAATAAATAATTTTTGTTTAAATTAATATGTATAAAAATCAAAAATTTTCAATTTCTTAAACAGTTTTTGTCATAATTTTTTTATGTTCTTATTTCATAAATATTATTACAGCCTCGCGTATAATATGGTAAATTTAATACATTATTATTTATTTTTGTTATTGAATTAAATAAAAATTTTAAACGAATAAAGTTTTTATTTTTGTAGCACAGGTCAAATAAGTAAATGATTTGTTAGAAAATTAACAAGACTGTAAAATAAATGTATGGAAAACCATGTGTAAAACGAAACGGGTCACGGAATAGTTACCGTCACAACTATTGCTGTTTTTGACAAACTTTCTAAGATAAATGTAGTACAGTAAAAATATTGTCAATTAAAAGCCTAATATTTGTTTTTAGTTTGTTTCGTATAAATTTTAAAGCTATCACATTTTCAACACTTTAATTATTTATTTTTGAAAACCTTTTACAGTATAATTAAACAATTTTAATTAATTTATGTTTTTATCAAATAATTCAGGAACAATCACTGAGGAGGTATTGAACAATTTTACAAAATTTTTCAATTTTCTTAAATAAAATTTAGATTTTATAACGGGAGAATCTATTTATTTTTTGATAAATAAAAGATAAAAATGTTTATAATATTTTATAATTTTACAGAATACAGTAATTAGTTTAAATAAGGCACTTGTATATATTTGGGACTTCTTTGAATTGTCGAAAAATTGACCCAAATTCTTTTTGGAATAACTTGAATTTTTCACTGATTTAACTTCGTAACAAATAATAATAATAATAATAATAATAATACTATTTTTTCAGCAAAATATTTTATCTTTTCCAATACTTTGCGCTGATTTCATTTTTTCAAATGTTATTATTTAAAAAGAGCAGCACCAAAAATTTGATGTAAATAAAAAACATTGATCCATAGTTAAAAAATTAAATGGAGTTAATTTTATTATTTACATTATGTATCATTAAATTATGTTCACCAATATTAATCAATTCCCGCAGTCGACAGTGATAATGAACTTGATAACGGAAATGACGGGTATTTTAATATTTCTATTTATCATTAATATTTATCAAAAGTTTCATCTGGTTTTTCATCTAGCTTTTTATTATTATTATTATTATTATTATTATTATTATTATTATTATTATTATTATTATTATTATTATTATTATTACTATTGGGTCAAAACTAAAAACTTGATGTTTTATATATTTTCTTGTGCAACTGTATTCTTAATTAACATAAATGACTAATATTTGGTATGTTGTAGACTTCAGTATTTTTCACCATGGAACTGTATATCTAAAATCAAATTTTAAAAAGATATATAATTTTTAATATCTTCATTAGTCGTTGCTTTGTTAATCATGCACTTGTATTGCAATTACTTTGTTAATCATGTACTTGTCTTGTAATATAATCATCCGTGCATGTCAGAAATTTGCTATAAATACTCGAAAAATATGTAAAAGTAATTTAAAAATGTGAAAACTAATGATGCTCAGAGAGCTGTGACCATGAAAGGTGAGATGACACATGTTATGACACATCATAATTGAACCTAAAGAAATTAGATGTAGCATCATATGGTAGAGAACTTAAAACTCTTTAAACACTGAAAAAATCATGACCATAAAATACAATGAAATCCTTTAATTAGAAAAAGAGTATATAAAACTATATAGAATGTGTTATTTCAGTTGTTACTGTTTTAACATGTATGTGTTTCTATAATAAACTTAACATCTGATTTATTTTGACGTGAAAAATATAAAGATATCGTGACCTATATAACATTTCCGAGACCAAAATATGAAATTTTAATGAAAAACATAAAAGTTCCGTAACATACACATAAATACTAGGAAAAAGTTAGCTTAATATTTTTGCCTCAACAAGAAAGAGGGTCTGTGCCAGCGGCGACCTATTCCAATGGTGATTCTTCCTACTACTTTTGTCAATTGAATATCTACTTGGTTAAATGTTTTTTTGATATTATAAGTAATAATTTTTTAAGTAATAATAATTTAGAAAATTACCCTTTCTTCTAACTATAATGTAAGCAACTACGGATACTTTGTCTTCACCTGATACCGCACGACATTCTATCTTTGTATCATTGGTAATATTAAAAGGCCGATTCTTTATAACCTAAATATTCAAATACTCAAATTTCATTGGTAAAATATATAAAAATATTAGGTTATTATTAAACTTTATATTAAACTATATGTTAAACTTAATATTAAACTCCCAGTACTTTAGATCAGAAAAGGAAACACAACACAATAAGTTTTATTAGTACTGTAAATCCACAACTGTTCAGATTTTCAGTAAAAGATAAAAAACCTTCACGTGAAACTTACGTCATACGATAATATAGGAAACCACTTCAAGGTCGTCAAATCTGATTTTGATTTTCAACATGATATAGTTCAAGTTTCCTTTTTAAAAAAGAAAACACAATGCCATTTTCATTATAAAGGTCGATATAAATATATGTTCTACTGAAATGTTTTGACTTATCTCAAAGCCATATCTTAAATTAATTTTAAATATAACATTTTTAGAGACAAAAATCAGATTCTATTTAATCTCTGTTAAAATCTATGTACTTGAAATATAACTATTCGCCATTCTTGTAAGAAACATCTTTTTATCATGATAATCATCCGTGCCAGCTATGGATATGAGACAGTTTCATATGAATATCAAATGGACAATAACATTAAGAACATAGGTCATATTTTACTGAACCAGTTAAAATGTATTAGAAAAAATGAAAAATATTCAGTAAGATTATCATGATAAAATTTTAGTGCTGAAGCCTGCAATATTACAATTATTAATTATTTTGTAATTAATAAATATTAATTCATATTTGTTAGTTATTTTTCTAGGTAATTTTAATGTTTATTGTATCCAAAATCGAAATTATAATTGAAGACAATTAAGAAATTTGAGAAAATCCAATTATACTAATATTTCAATACCTCAATACCAATATTTTCACCAATTTCCACTAAAATTATTTAAATAGAATATATACTATATATTCACATATGAAAATTATAAAGTCAAATTACCGAGCAACACTAACAGACGACCAATTGGAATCCAACCTAAAAATTTGTCTTAGCATTTATCTAGTGGAATAAATCCAATGTAGAGCATCAACATTAAAAAGTTATATTACTCGAAAAACTAATTGTCATTAAATTTGATTTCTTAACTTTTTAAATTTATATCCATTTTTTATAATAAATAGTTATTACTTTAATTTTGCATGTATTGGTTTTATTGTGATGAATTTATTGCATTTGAAGTAAATCTTATGTAAGTATTAAAAAAGTAGATCAAAAACATATTTTGGATGTGAATGTAACTCTCTTAGAAAAATTAGTGGGTACCCCTGATATATAGCAAAGTAACATGTAATACTTTTTAAAGATGAGGTTCCAAAACTTTTTAAAATTTCTTTAAAGGCGGTCACTATTATTTTCTTAGATGGCTCGGGTCTTCTTAAAATTTCAATAATAATTTTTTTATGAAGTACTCGTGTTTTATAAATTAACCTTAAAACCTAAAAATGAAGACATCGCTTATGTCAATATTAATAAAAAAAATCCTTGATTTAAAGATGCTAAATGGCATATGACTAAATTTTAATAGGTTTAATAATGCTAAATAAAACAGTGAATTGTTAAGATTAATAAAATTATTTATAATACAAATTATTCTAGTAAAAACACTTATATTTTAAGCGCTATAAACTTCTAAATTAGCAATTTTAAAATATTTAAAATTAATAAAACATTAATAATTCAAAGATTAGAATTGTGTAGATTGTTTTTATATTTTGAAAGAAAAATAAAATTGTTTATATACATTAGCCCAGTTATAATAAACAAATTGTGATAAAAAAGCACAGATAAATTTGAAGCTATTATTTAAGGCAAAAAATATATTCGAAAATCTAAAATTTTTACTCAAAACATTTACACTAAAAATCTCTTCGCGGTCCCCCAAGTTTAGGAACCACTGATGTAATACATTAAAATGCTTTCCACTAATAAATGTCGTGTTTATAGTGTTAGAATAGAAATAGTGATAGACTAAAACTAGTTACTGCAATGAATTATATAACTCTTGAAGGAAATTTCTTTTGACAATTAGGAAGTTTGTTCTTTACATTTTACTTGACTGCTTTCATACTACTAATGCTAAATACAAACAATCCATAACACCTATTTACTGTTAAAATGTTCCTTAACTAAATACTGTTTAAATCGCTCATTGGCTAGAAACGTTTTTTAAAATCGTTTATAATTTTTAAATTTTATTATTCATAATAAATTTAAATATTTTGTTTATCTGAATTCAATATATTTGCTATTCACTCTAATATCCATGAAACTTAGAACAAACTGACAAACATATAATCATCAAATGGGGCCTTGAGGGATTTTTGGCTATGGAGCCGAAAGCCAATAAGTTCGCCACTTACTGTATTTTTTACAATAAATTTTATTTTCTTATATAATAAGTATCTTAATTATTGTATTACTGAATTTTAATAACTAACCTCGATTATAAACAATGAAAAAAAGAAATTTGATTATTTTAAGGTGTCTTAATTGATTATGATTGAACATCTCTGTGATTTATTTACTGAGCATCACTAAATGCACACAATTACACATCATCACAATTGGCACTATTCATATTAGAAAACAATTTCTAAATTTGAACTTGTTGTTATTAAGCTTTAGAAAATAAAAATTCAAGTACGTACGAGGTGAAAAGTACGCTTAGTGCTGTCCATTCTGTATGGTATTCCAATATAATTATTGACAAGAAAAAAAAAATATATTAATTAATTGAAAGAACTAATTTGGGCACCGATATTTTAAAGGATCAGCCTCAACGAAGTGTTCCAAAATTGTGCAGGCAAAAAGTGTATTTATGAGCATTTCTAAATTTTATCATAATACATTATTTATTATAGGAACAAAGTACAAGTGCATATCAACAAACAACTTATAGGAATACTGAAAATATTACGTAACCTTTGTCGCCTTTGTACATTTTCAAGATCCATTTTTAATTTAGTTACTTTTGCAGACAAGTTTATTCTTTTGGTAATTTAACAAAAAAATCATAAAGATAAGCACTTTAGTACCTTTTTCCCACATAATACATAAAGTGAGGTTATTATTGGTATTACCACTGTTCGATCAGTAATAAAATTTATCTTTTTCTTCTTCACTCTTGATCTGCTTTAATTTAAGATTTTATTTAATGTATAGGCCAATTTTTTCTGTTTAGCATAAATATTTTGTAATGATATCTTATCCAAATTTTTGTTTATAAAAATCATTGATCTGTAGTTGAAAACTTAATGAAGATAAATACTACCACTTTGTCGTGTTTCCTATTTTTTAACCAATCAAAACTTGTTATAATTGTTTATTATTAGTTATTTTGTAATTGATGAGTAAAATGTTCAAAATATTCAAAAAATGGTTTCATCTATAATGGTTATTTTTCATCTATAATTTGTACTTTTTCCTACATTTTACTTAAAATTAAATTAAATTAAGTCTAAATTAAGTCTACAATAAAAATCTCATATAATAAATTTAACTGTCCGTACAAAACTAATAAAACAGTGAAAATTCGATGAAGTTAATTTCTGTCAAAACGAGGAATTTGTAAATTATAAAACAGGAGTGGTCAAACTTCATATTGCTACGAGTCACATACAAGAATCTCAAGCACTGAAAAGCAGAGATTACTTTTTTCTGGGTAACGATGTACAATTATTACATAACTTCAAATAATTGTTTATAAAAAAAATTACACACGTTGCCGCAATTTAACGATGTGAAGTTTTGAAATATTCTTAATAGTTAGTTTGAATATTCTGTTAATAAATGTAAAATAAAGAAGTCAAACTTTAAATTATTAATTAATCACAACGTGTTTAAAAACGTTGTATTGGATAACAAGCTTATTCTTTATTTATTTTCTTGGGTAAAATTGGTTGATAATAAATGACATCGTCTTGTTACCCATCAGAAATAATGTCTATAATATTATAATTTATGTTAACTAAAAGTACTATCCACCAAAAGCCCATGGTAAGAGTTGCTTATTAGCGCATTACATTAAAGAAATCAAGGCACAAGTTCGGTACCACGAGTTGCGGTTTAATTTTTTATTGTAATTTTTGAGAATGTCTAAAATGTCAAAATAGGAATAGTAATAAAGTTAATTAGAATAATTGGGTGAAACAAATAGAGCATGGTGTAAACAATGTTATTGATTACAGAAATGTGAAGATAACAAAGAAATAAAATGAATCGATTAAACACTTTGTTTAACCCTAAAAAAACATGTATGTGATCAGAGTGGTTCAAGTTTGTTTTAGATAGCAATTTCTTCTCTATGGAAATATGTGATAATGTCTTTTATTTGATACTAAATTATTGTTCAAAACTATTTGGATTAATCTTATCATTGTACATAATTAGACTATCAATAAAATAAAAGTTTTCGTTTTAAGTCGTGTTTTCTAGGATTAATTTAGTACAAATCAACAAAAGCTAAAGATTTATTTTCACAAGGCTTGATAACTGCCAGTTTATGTAGATTACAAATGAGATAATCGAAAAATTCAAAAGATTTCTGATTAAAGAAACTTATCGAAATCAATCAGAAAATTGAAATTCTAAATAAAATCAAGTGTAAATAAGCACAAACACCTTCCTATACCAAACGGTTTTTAGAATAAATATTCTGGTGATCAAATTATAATTGTAAAAAGATTGCGGTCTGATTCACATTAAATTAGATTGCGTAAAATTGTAAATTCTATAACAAATGAATATATTGAGAGGAATTATTTCTTTGAATAGCTCCAAACACGTGAAATCAGAAATTAAGTGAAAATCAACAATTGAAACTTAATCGATTTTTAATTATCATTTGCATTGTTCAAAATGAAAAAAAACTCGCGTAGAAGCCGGAATAGTTTTAAATATTAGGAAAAAATTATTGTAATATTTTCTAAATAACATCCGTAATAGAAAGCATGAATTCAAAACTTAGGTACGGGAAACTGCATTTATTATGTTGCTCATTTTAACTTTAATATTATAAGCCAATCAAAATCAAGAGAAAATCGATTGTATTTTTAAAACATTAATTACTGCAATCTGATTGATTGGTTAAAAAAAAATGATGTGCGATTTCAAAGTTTCAATTAAATCATAATCAAATAATAATGTTAAATTGATGCAAAAAATTTCTATTGATCTGCTAATGATTTAAACGATTAATAAATACATTTATTGACATTGTTTACTAATTTTATCAATCATCAGTTAATAGACTTATAGAAAAATATTATATTTCATAAATAGATGCCTTGAATTAGGAATTTGCAATTCTAGATGTTTTGCGGAGTCATAGTAAAATCTGAAAATCGATGAGCTAAATTCGATAAATATAGATATCGAATTGCACTCGAAAATCGATACAAATCATACAGTTGAAATGAAAACTTTTGATCGATACCTTTGAAACCGACATGATACACTTTGAGTGATGGAAAGTCAAAAATTACTTTGTTTCATTGATAAAAAAATTATCACATCTAACGCAATAAGCCAATAAGTATTTAGACTGAGTGCGGTGTAATTTTATTTCAAAATTTTTTTTTTAAATATCCATATATTGAAAGGTAATAATTTATAATAAGTTGATAAACTTTAAAATCTGTTTTTGTCGGTAGCGGAATCATTTATGATTAAATTTTGTAAAATTAAAAGTGAAACTTAAATTATTTAAAATATATTAGAATTAAAATGGTTTAAAATTAAAATGAATATTTTAATTTTAATTTTTGAAATAAAATAATTTTTAATAAAATTACAATTCAGGTATGAATGTGGTATGTTAATGGTTTGTTGATATTTGTTTTAAATTAAAATTTATAAAAAGAAAATGTCCCAAGAATATTTGTTTATATAAGCAGATTTAATGAAATATAATTTTAGGTTTATTTAGTCTTATTAACTTATTTGATGACTGAAGAATTGAATGTTATAGCGTCTACCAATTTATATAAATAAATTTTAAATAAATAACATTGTTAGCCAATTTCCGCAATGTTTATTCATAAAATATGAAATATTTCAACCGATAAACGGCCTTGATCACTAATAACCAAAATTTAACTAGACTTTCGCTTTCTCCTTTTCTTCTTTGATATTTTCTTTCGCTCAAATAAGTTTATATATAATACTGAACAATTTTATGAATTATATCAAATGGAAAATATAATTACATAAATTCTGATAGACATATTTTTGAATGAAATGAAAAAAACAGCTAAGTTCTAAGTTCTAAGGTTGAATAAACGTTATTTATGCCTCAGAAAAACGATGACAATTTGTCTTTTTGAGAAAATTTAGAGAATTTCAAAACACAAAAGAAAAAAACTGAACCATTGAGACAAAATCTTTTCTGTATTAAGTAAACATATATTTATTCAAATAGAAATTTAAATAGAAATGAAATGGAAATTACTCTTTTTTAAAATAAAAATAGTCTCTTTGATAAGTTGATTACAATTATGATATAAAATGAATTATATTTGACTTTTATCTATCTCCATTTCTTTTAGACTTTAGATTTAAAAATTAACTAAATGCAGGTAATACTTATGACTTGCCACATACAGACATTTAAGATGAATATTAAATAATAAATCAAATCTATTTTGAGCATGTGTGAGATACTGATTATTCAAAATTTAATAGAATTGCTTTATTATACAGAGACAACCAAATTTTGAATTGAAATAATAATTAAATTATAGATGAATTCTTATTCCTAATATATACAATAAGACAAAATTTCACTATAGAATATAACTTTAGTAAATAAATAGAAACATAAACATTACAAGTAACAATCCTATTCAGTTTTTCATATACAAAGAATTCGTTTACTTAATACTTTCAATGAAAACAAAATAATTTAAACCAATTTGTGAAACATTCATCAAGCTTCCGAAAACCTTTTTCTGATTCATAAGAATACAAAAAACATTTAACCCTTAATTGCATGATTTTTTTTATTTGTTTTGAATAAAATAAAATAACGTTCCTTTCACTGAATATATTATTATTACTTGTGGCGTATCTAGTGGTCACTTTATGAACTAAATCCGTTAAACAGCTTTGTAGCTCACAAGCAACACTGTGAAATAGTTAGTTCTTATTTATTTTAGGCGATCTAAACGTGGAATTTTTGTATGTAGCAAATTTGTTGCACAATGCAATTAAGGGTTAATTGTTAGTTTATTTATGTTAGTATTATTAAATATAATTATTATTATTATTATTATTATTATTATTATTATTATTATTATTATTATCTTTTGTTTTAATAAAGTATTGGCGAAATTGTTTGTTTTTATTTAATTATGTTTTGTAGAGAATTTTTTTTTATTTAATAAATATTTTGATTATTTTTAGTTTTTAAAATATATATGAAAAATGAACTTATTAAAATTTGCCAGTATAAAAGTTAAACTATTATAAAAAAAACTTTTAATTGACCTAGCAGAAAAAAAAAGTTTGACAATAACTGGTTGTCCTTTATATATCTCCTAGATGACTCAGTACAAAAAATTGGCTCAAAATTTCAGCAATCTCATAATGAAGCGAATGAGTCAAGCTTTTATTCAGTCAATCAGAAAGCTCTGTGATGGATGTGTTAGTTCTCCATACCACTAAGTGGTATGGTAATTTATGTATATTGATTTGAAAGAATTTATTCAAATTTAAATTACGATAATAATGAATTTTCTGATAAAATTAGTCTGGTCACAACAAAAATCTTGAAATATTTTGCAATTTTAAATATATGTATATTTTCATATTTTCATAAGATAAATTGTTGTTTATATGTTATTGGGTCTTTGTTCTAAATGTTTTTAAAATCAACTATTTTCAAGTTTTAAATTGCTATTAAATAAAGAAATTATAAGAGCAATAAAGTCTTTACAATTTGAGAATTATAAAAAGTTGATTCTGTTAAAAAGTTCTAATTCAAATTTACGAATTGTGTGATGAAGATCAAGTAATTTAAATAAGTTTGTTTCGCCGATAATTAAGGATAATTTACTTGACACTTCCAATTATGTCTCGAAGTATCCCTTATATTTAAGGAACAGAATAAAGAAAAAAGTCCAGAATAAAGACTAAATATAAGAAATGGTTATTTTTAGGTGTAAATAATTTAGTATCTAGATATTAAAGGAAACCATGGAAGCTAAATGGGTAAGACAAAAGAGTACTAACATAAGACATCAGTTGCTTCTGGATCGTTACTAAAACAACCAAAAATTTAGTGTACCACAATTTCGAATAACCAGCAAAAATCAACAGATGTTCAAAGAAAAAAAAATAATAAAGAAGCTTTTTCAAGGAAAGTGACTCAGTTATAGACTAAATAATTGTTCTAGATTTCAATTCCAGAGGTCGATCATGTTGTCTTAAAGACTTTAATTCATAAAAAGCTACGAAATATTAATTTTAATCGAAAATTTTCAACATCTTTTAGTCAATCATAGAAAGACTTATCTTTTAGATTCTTGCCAAATCATAGAAAGGAGGAGATGGAGTTAATTCACAAACCCAGGTAATTCAAAAGGGACTAGGATGCCAACCCTTTGTTGATATTTTTTCTAAATACTGTTAAGGCACATAAATTGACAAAATTTTACATATCAATCATTTTAAAAATATTTGGGGACGCGGCTCATAGTGATAGACGTGAACATCTCTGAAAATGTTATAACTCTTTGTTTATATTTTACATTGTTATAATACATCATTAATTTTACGTTTTCTAAATTTATATTCTGTTGTTCTTTTATAAAATTAAATATATTGGTTTTTTGTTCAATTTTAAATTACATGTTTTTTTAATACAGACCGTAATAATTTTCTTTCACGGGCCCGGAATTTATGTTATCGTTATTGGGCCTATCCTAAGTCTTGAACTTTGACGCATCTTCTCAAATCCTAAAATTTAGCCTTTGTTTCATATAAATTCATAATATATTTTAAAAAATTATTTAATCTCACTTTCATTTTAAGTTGAAAAAATTGTTAATTTTCAACATTTTATAAAATATTAAAGAAAAAAAAATCAACAAACTTGTATATCATTGATGAAATACTTTACAATAGTATCAGCATACTCTCCGCCTCCGGCGTGACAGTTGATCAAGTACTCAGTATTATTGTTTACCGTCTCATTTTTCGGTGTCCATATAAGGTACAATGGATCTAAAATTGACAAAAACTTAATGAAATTATGCAGCAGAAATGAAAAAAACAATTTTAAAAATCCAGGCTTGATTTTTGATGTTTATAAAACCCGCTAACATATTTAATGTCCAATTAAAGCAAAAACATAAAATTAATTACAAATTTACAAATTAAATAAATCATGTCCGTCTCACCCAAAGAAAATGAAAATATTGAAAGTAAAAAAACTGAGAGGTTGATTTTTAAATTTGGATAAGCCATTTTTAGTGTAGCGATGTACTTAAAGATTTGCGTTTTAATATAATGTTTCGTAATTTTAATTTTGCGTTTTTTATACACTTTCATTGAATATTACAATTGAAAAAAGTTCGAATAATCGAATCTTTTTTCAACAATATAATTATTACTTTACAGCAAAGGCTTATTTTGTTATTCGCTGTTCTGTAATACTATAATAATAATAATAATAATAATAATAATAATAATAATAATAGTAGTAATAATAATAATAATAATAATAATAATAATCAACATAATAATAATAATAATAATAATAATAATAATAATAATAATAATAATAATAATAATAATAATAATAATAATAATAATAATAAAAATTTCTTTTCGATTGAACTGCTTCTATTTTATATCGAAATTTTTCAATTAATAAAAACTGTAAAAGACTTACTTGATATTTTTAAAATTCTTCTTCATTAAGTTATACTAATAATAATTAATAATAATGATAATAAAATACTAATTCAAATAAATAGGTAATCCATTTCCATAGTATTTATTTAAAAATATGTTCCACCTAGATTAGTGCATTTTCACTCCAATATGAAATTTAATTACTTTTCTCTTTTTCTCCCTCTTTAATTGAATTTTTCAATGTTTATTATGCTTCACTTGTTGTTCTTAAATATAAACATTGTTGCACAAATTATTAGATCAAGGTTTACTTAAAACCGATATTAATATTCAATTAATTAAGTGAATAATACTCTATTTTTTATAATTTATAATTTTTAATTAATCATAAAATATTTTATATTTACTGAATATTATTTTTGATTTATTGATTTCTTTAATTGGAATTATTTTATTAACTATTTATTAATTATTTTATTATTTTAATAACTAGTAAAATTATTTTAAAATTCGTATTTTATTTTTAAAAGACCTTCATTTCTTTTTTCAATACCATAGATCAGAGCTTCTTAAACTTTTGTAATTCACGACCCCATTTATGATTGCGAGTTTCTTGACGACCCCATACAAATATAAAAGAAAAATAAATTTATATATTTTTTTAAATTCCTATAACATCTTCTAATTCTAATTCATAGTAAATGTTATTCAAGTTATTACAATACTCTTAATAGAAATGCAGGAACAAATAATCTTTCCGAACTAGAAGATTTTATGATATATTTATCTACGATAATTGTTATTTTATCTTTATAACAATAATTTTACAAGTTAAAAAACATTTTCTGTTAAATTGTATTTTTATCTCTCGCGACCCCAGAATTTTGCTACGCGACCCCAAATGGGGTCGCGACCCATTGTTTAAGAAGCCCTGTCATAGATCTATATTTTAGTTTATTTATCGTTAATTGTCTGAAAAATTGAAAACAAAGGCAATAGAAAAAGAAGATAATAGATTTTTACTGATAATATTGTAATTTATTGTCGTGGAAAACTGAAAAAATAAACTGTGATAAAATTGCAGTATTAATACTCATCAAAGAGTCTATGTCAAACAAAATCTCAATTAATAAATAGAATTCCAACATTATACTAAACTTTCAAATTCTTTGTCAGTGGGAGTCCTACAGTGTCTTTTATCACAAGGTTTTGAATTTGGGTATTAGAGTGTTTGTTGGTTTTAGCCCGATTTAATTTATTTGTATGCTTTATAAAAACTTCTTTTCATTTCCGAAAGACGTGTTTTTCTCTTTATCTTTCAATTATTATAAAGTGAACAAACTAGCATTTTGGTAAGATTTATCAGTCTTATTTTGCTACCACTAGTAAAAAGGTAAATTGTAGAGACTTTAATTCAACAAGTTATTTGCATCGGGTTCTATATTGACGTAGAGTGAAATTATCAAAGGAGATTCAGTTGAATAAATGCATAAAAAGCGAAATATTGCATCACAGTGGCGTTGTCAGGGTCTTTTGCACACGGGGACAAAACACAAAATCTGCAGCCCCTTGAATACAATCTTTACAAAATACATAACACATGATAACTTTCATACTCAGTATTTGCATATATTTCAAGTCTTTGATGAATACTTGTATTTCAGTGTATTTATGTTTCTATGCATATTGCACATTAATCATCACAATAATTGTATTATTCTTTCTTTATATGATCTCTTACAGTGTGGTGTCAAGTTTACCCACATGTCCACGCCATGACAAGTTTTGAGTAACCAAAACTTTTATACAATTTAGTATTCGCTTCAAAACAACTAGCCATTTTGCAACCTCTTGTTGTGAGCCTCATTTTGGCGCCCGGGGACACTTGTACCCCTTGCCTCCCCCAGCCAAGCCTCAGTTGCATCATGCTAATTGTGACTGACTCATAAAAATATGCCTCAGTTGATGGTTAACCAAATTACCTAAAATAATATTATTACATTAATTAACAATTAATTGTTATAATTAGCATCAATTCGGATGTCATGATTTCTATTACCTAAATAATTATTAAAACTTTTTAATAAAATTTCAAATCAGAAATGCCAATTGTGCTGACTAATATTTGTCAATCCCTGCAATCGACAATGCTCGAGAACTCGAGTACAGAGATGACGAGAAGTTTCTCCAATTTATGTAGCATTACTGCCATTACATGTAAATTGATAAACGGGAACCAATCAAAATCCAATCGGAGTTTTTGACTTATTAATGAAGATATTGCATACTTTATACGAATTAGAAACGATCTTATAAACTAAATTTCCGAACAACTTGCTAATCTTCCTTGCTAAACCTTCTGAACACGGCAATACCAACATAAATAATTATTTGAAACGTAAAAAATAAAAATATTGATCGATATTCTGAAATGAAAATACTAATTATTGATTTCATTTTTCTTTCGACAATATTAGTAATTTATTAAATTTAGACAATTTAAGAATTGAAATTATAAAAATTTTTACTTACAAATTATTTTAACTGCAGTTGCACATCTATGGATAAGGGTTATGTTAGATTTATCCCAGATCTGACAAAAAAAATACGACGTATCTTCTTTCAAATTAGAGATATGTAAAGAACCGTTATTTAAATAAGTATATGGGTATTTATTTTCATATACTTGACCATAGTGGTGCCATATTAAGTTGTGAATTGACGAGTTAAATATTATAGTTTCATCAACGCAGTCAACCACAACATCCCTTTTGCCTTTATATCTAGCCATATACATACAGTATTTTTCGGCAACTGTTACTAAAATGTTATATCGGTTAAGAAAATAAATTTCAAATTAAATTATAAGATAAATATAACTCACATAATAATGCCAAATTTGCGATGCAATATAACTTAATTAGCATAAGAAAGTTTATACCAATCAATTAATTTAACAAACGAAAAATTTTACATTTAAATTTCACCAAAATCCATAATTTATTAAAAAAACTAACAAACAATCAGTTTTAAAAATGTTACATTTTATAATTTCAGCCCTTTAAATTGATAAGAACAATTTGTTTTTAATTAATTAAAACAAATCTTAATAAACCTAATTTCAGTCTTAATTATTAGTGGTCTATTTGCAAGTATATTTTATCTATTTTATATTATGGAAATCTAAAATATAGATTTATTTATTGATTTATTTATAAATTTATAAATATTTATTTACTTTTACTTATATGCATAAAATTTTACATATAAAATTGTTTTCAATTGAAAACTAATCTTTAATTTTTAACATATTCTCACCAACTATTTATTAATTAAGTAAACTTTGAAATTCTACGTCGTTCGAACCTTTAATGTTGTTACAAGTTCATTTTTTCTTCACCTTGCCCATAATTTTACACAACATACCAAAAATTTAAAATATTTGTTGTATAATTAACTTCGATAAAGAAACCTCAAATCATCAATCAACTTATTGCAATTTTAACCTCTTAACGACTAAAATTTTATAATCTGACCTGAATTTGTTTGTGAAAACCGAGTTTCCAAAACATAAGAGTTTTCAAGAATCCAAATTGTCTGTGAAAATTAAGTGCAAAAGTGTGCAACAGTTTTTTTAAACTTTACTAACTGTGTCCATCAAATATTTGTTGGTGTTCTTCCTTCGTTATGTATTCAACACTGTAACCATTGCCCTTTAACACGAGAAAAGGTAAACATCTTTTAGTTTCTATTATAAAAGGCGTACTTACTTGACAATTTTTGTTAATTACGTTCTTAAATATTTTTCGGCACTTTTCTTTGATGAAAAAGTGAAATCAGAAAAATTCAAATCGCCAAATACATGTGAACTTCAAGTCAAAAAGCTTAAAAACGGCTTCCTAAACGAGTTCTTATAAACTGAACGACATTTTTAGTATATATCTAAGTTTAAACCATATTTAAAAACCTCTTAAGAAGGATATACCTTTAGTAGAACTAATACATGATAAACGTTGAATGATAAAATTTACAATTTATTTGAAAATTTTATCATTCAAGGTTTTTTTTTAAAAAATGCGTTGTCAGATACTGAAATAGTTCGAAACGATAATTTTTAAGAAGAACAATGAGACAACGTCAGTCATCTTTGACTGACCAAGCAATAAAAGTGTTAATAAAAATAATATTTTAAATTCAGCTTTAGTTATCCTTTTTTAACCTTTGTTCAGCACCAATGACAGATTTTAATATCTAAATAGCTAGCCTTAAGACGCCTGTGAAACTATTTTGCAATGGAAATCATCAAGCAATATTTAAATCTATCTTTGGGTGCGATAAAATCCGGTGTTGGCCTTGTCTGTGGTATTGAATGTGTCTTTATAATTATAAACAATATCATAAAGTTTAAATTTATAAAATATTATATTGACAACCTTACTTGCAAAAAATTGTGAACACTTGTGTTTTAAATGCTTTAAAATAGTTCGAGTTTTAAATTGACAACATGTGAGTTGTGAATAAAATACCATTTTAAAAAAATTTTTAAATATATTTTTGAATATAATTTGATTTAAAAAATCGTTTATTATTTAAATTGAATTAAAATTTGATTTAAATACTAAAAATTTTGTAATTTGTTTATTAAATCGATAATATCAACAGTTTTTTTTCTATCCTTCCAGTTAATTACAGGAAGACTGTCGAATTATATCGCGAAAGTATGCTTAAGGGCGGCTTTCTAATGCCTAAATCATTACCATGTTTTTTCATTGAACATCATAAATATTTATGATTATAAAAATCTAAAATTATTTCTAAATTGTACTGAAATAAATTTATAAATGGTTTTTAACGTAATCTTTCCTTTTCATATTCTTACACTCTGAATCCAGAGTCATTTGGCAAAGATATAAATATTTTACAATTACCAAAACAATAATATTATAAGAACTTCTTTTTGATTTTCATTTCTGATTTCTTTTCATTTTCCAATGACATATTTATTAAAGAATTAAAAAAAAATTTTTTTGTGACTATGAATCAGTTGATTTTTTTTTTGGATATTTCCGAATTTTCGGCACAGCTGTTTCAAGTGATTAAGATCATTCTCTATTGATGGGAAAAAGTTATTTTATTTTATATTGATAAACTCAAAAAAATTTTTTTAAAAACTTTTTTTCAATAAATATGTCATTGCAAAACAAAAAGTTAATAATTTCAACAGAATTGCCCAAAAATTGCATACGAATAATAAAGAAGGATTTTCAAGAAATTCT
Organism: Schmidtea mediterranea; assembly: GCA_022537955.1. Lineage (NCBI taxonomy): Eukaryota > Metazoa > Platyhelminthes > Tricladida > Dugesiidae > Schmidtea > Schmidtea mediterranea. The sequence continues at coordinate 7,069,398 of CM039682.1, read as the reverse complement.
AAAAATTAAAATTTATTTTAAAACATAAAACGTTTTAATTTTTTTTAAATGAAATAGATCCCACAAAAATAAAACAAAAGCCATTCAAGAATCCGAACTTGAAAATTTTCATTTTACTGAATTTGTCACCTTTTTGGAACAATTTTTAGTTCTTCTTCAAACTCTTCAATGTCTTCATTTGAATAGATCTCATTGTCTTGCTCTTCAGTCACCTAATTTTAAGATAAATAAATATTTTCTTTACTTTTATTTTTACCTTCCATTCTTTATTGATTTTGAATTCTTTCTTTTTTGAAAATTCAAGATATTCTTCGTAAGTAACTATTTCATCTTTATCAGTGTCCATTTTCTCCATGAAATGTTTTCTCATTTTCATTATTTCGTGATACTTTTCTTCAGGATCTCCAGTTTGATTTCCCGCTTCATAAATCTTTAGAACCTAAAAATCTTGAATTGAATTTCGAAACTTCAATTCAATAATTTATACTTCCGGAATCAGCATTGACTCAACTTCTTCAATATCCCAATGCCCGTCTTGATTGATGTCTGAAAAAAGATGAAAATAATTCTACTTTTGTGATTGGTTAATTAATAAATCACACCGTGTAAATTGAAAAAGGTTTTAAGATTAAAATATGATTCATCGAGTTTATCATCTGTTCTCCACAGTTCTTTCAATTGTTCCTCGCTTCCCTTCAAATTTTAATGTTTAATCAAAAAAACAAAAAAGTGCTACTGGTTCATTCAAAGGTTTATGATTTCTGGGAGTTTTTCTTGCCTTTTTTAATTCTTCTAACCTTTTACTTTTAACATCGGGATCTTTTTCATTTTCCAATTTTTTTTTAATTTCTAAATCTTTTTTCCATTCATGCCTTCGATATTCTTTTTCTCTAGCCTGGTCGACAAGTCGCAAATCATGCTGAATCTATAAAATTAAATTGATTAATTAATTAATAATTAAATTAATTTAACTTGAGAAATTAATTTTTCAAAATCTTCTTTGGTAAACTTTTCATTATCTGTTGAATGAATATGATTGTTGTCGTCTACTGTCAAACTTCGTATCAATTTATCTCTTTCGTATTTATTGATATTTAAATTTCTTTTCAATGTTCTTTTCAGTTCCAGTTTTGCCAAATTTAATCTTTCGATTTCTCTACGTTTTATTTCATCCAATTTATTGCGAGCCGAACTACTTGCAAAATTTAAAGCTCCAACGTAGTCTTCGTTCGACTATAATGAAAAATCTCTTAAAACATATATGTTTTTAAAATTTTAAAAATTATATACAACTATGTTAATAGGACATGGAAACTATTTCCTTGTCACCGCGCCAGGATAATAGTTTCACAGTATTTACATTTACATAAAATCAAATACAAAAACATCAGTCAAACATGAGCATAGGTTGCAGAAATTATTGTTATTCTGTCAAAAAATACATTTTTTTACAATAAGAATGGTTTTTAAATATAGGATATTATAATAATAATAATAATAATAATAATAATAATAATAATAATAATAATAATAATAAATAATAATAATAATAATAATAATAATAATAATAATAATAATAATAATAATAATAATAATAATAATAATTACCATTGAGCCCTTTTTATCAAGAACTTTATTTTGGAATTCTATATCGGTTCCCAACTCTGTCATCACACTTTGCATATACTCTGCATAATCTTTTTGATTCAACTAAAATTATTTAAATTAATCCAACAAAAACAAATTTTGTTTTACTAAAATGATAATTAATGAGATTATTATTTATTTGTTAAAACATTATTAAAAATAATTTGCACTCATATTATACTGAAAAGAAATGAAGAAATTCATAAAAGAATTAAATAGAATTAAATAAACTGAATTACCTCACTGAAGAATGTTACTTTCTCCTTGTCCTCGTTTCTAACGTGATCCGTGTATATTAACAATATAAATAATAATAACAATAATAAATCACAATGAAACATTCAGAAGAGATTGAATAATAAAGTATGTCTTAAAATTTGTGTAGGACTACGCAAGCATTTATTTTCAATCAAAATGACGTAGTAATTGACGTACTTAAACAAAAATTATGATTTAATTTTAATAAAATATTAATATTAATAAATAATAAAATCAATAAATAATAATATTAATAATAATAAAGTTAATTTTATTTATCCTCATTAAGATAGATGAAATTCTTGAGGACAAAAACAGATCAAATATAAACAAATAGAAATGATTATAACAGAAGTAATAATAAAAATAAAACACCGTTTAAGTTCCGAATTCCTTACTTGTCCGGCGAGTTTCAAGGAAATGTGATGACCTTTTTGGAATTAAAAATACAGTTTTTTTGTGAATAATTATGTTGAATAATAACTTATAGCAAAACTAAGTTATTTATTTATGATAAATAAACTTTTCAAGCTGTAATCAAATATTTAATATTTAAAAATGTTTCTATTTAATTCGATGATTAATAATAAAAATTCCACTGAATTCATAATGACTGGTTCTCATACTGAATATCCCGATTTGAATGATGCCTCGTTGTTTAGTAATTTGAAGGTTTATTCGGTAGAAATGAAAAAAAATCTTCCCAACTATTTCAAGTGTTGTTGTAGAACTCAAAAGATTGAGGTCGAAAACGAATGACATACACTCAAGTCTTTAATAAAAACTAGCTTAAGTTATAATAAAAATAGTAAAAACATGTGTCTAGTATCTCAACTTGATTTCGTTTGCGGCACATATTGAAAGACTCAACAATTTTTATGTCATAAAGTTTGCATATTTATTTAAATTGCTTTAAACCGGCTTTCAATTCAAATGAAATTGTAGCGAGCTCCCAATGTCAATAAACAAGATCGTATTTCGTCGTCAATCCAAAAAAGTTTTTCTCGCTTTTTGTGTTTTATTTCAATGTCGAAAAACCGAATTTGCAAAACAACGAAGTTGCAAGTCACAGAGCAATTTTTACTGTTTTTGTTTAAAAATCTGGTAAAATTATGAAGCGTATTTTAAATTTTCTTTAAAAACCTTATCAATTTAAAATATTTTTTAAACTTTTCGTAGCATAACAGCAAACGTCTTGCGGTACACAGGTTCTAAGAAATATAATAATATTTATTAACTGTGGATTCTGAAATATTTGCCTTATGCTATTCATTATAAACAGATGTATTGGATCAACCCAAATATTTACTCCATGGAAATAATGTCAATTGACATTTCAAAATAAATATATCATAATTCTGGTAATGATATAAAATTAAACTTATTAGAAATAGAATTAATTATACTTAAAGTTTGACTTAATTAAAAAAATAAAATTAAAAATAAATGATGATTATTAAGGAACTATGTATTATGAATGCAAATATTTTAAAACTAAAATATTGAATGTTTTGTGATTCATAAGTTTGGGATGGATGAAAATAAAAGTTTATAATAATATAATAATAATACAACAACTATAGAAATAAAGAAAGTAAAAGAAAAAATTAATTTAACACACAAATACAATACACTGTAAAAAATGCATATAAACTTTCTAAAAGTTGAATTGTTCAGGTGAATAACATTTCTATATACTACAGTTATAAATTATAAATTTTCGTTTAAAATTAATCTGGCTTACATTTATAGAAATAAATATACAGAAAATTTTACATGTGTATTCTTAAAATTCTAAATTGTCACTAAAATGGCTGATTCATAAATTTCACTAAATTTTAATTTTTCTCAGTTACTCCTTTTGTTATAAAGTTGTATTTACTCATAAACTTGTATTATAAAAATTGTTATTCAGTTAAAACAGTTGTATAATATAAACATCTAATACTGTTTTACACAATTTCATTCGATTATGCACTGTTAAAAATAGGTTTGTTTTAAATTTTACATTGATAAAGCAGCATAATAAAAATTTAGGGTTGTCAATGAAATTCGAAATTAAAAGTTATTCATCGAACTCCAAAGCGTGATTTGTTTGACAACAATAATAAATTATCCACAAAAGAGTTTGTGGATAAGTGCGTGTTAAATACTCATGATTGTTGTACTGATTTGTCTGAAGGTAATATTCTTATTGACTCTGAAATTAGTAACTTTTAAAGTTTAGAAGGTGAAGAAAATCGATCAAAATACATTAAACCAAAATGTTGGTATTGCCTTATTCCAAGGGTTTCAGAGAACTTGAGCATAAGATCCTCAAACATGTAGATAAAACTCAATTTAGGATTGTTTCAACGTCTCGCCAAGTTAGTAGTATGTTCACTAATAAGTCTCCAACTCTAGTTGTTTTTTATTCTGAGCTCGTTTATCAATTTTAATGTAATGAGTGTAATTCCACATACTGCCTGTCATCTCTGTACTCGAGTCCTTTAACATTGTCGACTGAATGGATTGACTCATATTAGTGATCATTTTAGGAAATGTAATAGTAATAAAATAGGTATGTCTGATTTCAAGATAATAGCAAAAATCTGAGTAATTGTTAGGAACAAATAACCTGTGAGGATTTGTTAATAAAATCTTTAAATCCTATATTTAAAGTTCAAAATGTTCAGTCTACAGGTATTTTGAATGTATTTAAGTAAAAAAATTTTAAATGAATGTTTAATTTTTAATTTTTAAATTAAAATAATTTTATATTTTGTGGTGTGAGTTGATTACAATAATTATTGATTAATTTGTTTTAATTTTCTTATTTTCATTTCGATTTGGTTAATGTGATTTCTAGCCTGATGATGACTGATAAACGATCGAAATAGATAGTTAAATGTTATATAGAATATATAGTTGGAGTTTTTTTAACTATTACAACTTTGTCTTCTTTCTTTGATTATATATATAATTTTCTTTGTCTTTAGACAAGTGGACTTCAAAACGCAATCGTCGATATATGTGTCTAAATATTCACACCAAGGATAAAGATGTTTTTGGGTTGGCATGATAAGAATAAAAGACTTCACACCAGCAGCCAAATCAGTTGAAATGTAAAAAAAATTAAGCAAATATGACATTATCCTGAAAAGCACATAGTGGCAGTTGTGACAGATGATGCTGCTGTAATGAAGAAGATGGATACTTTGATGAGTATTTACCATCAAGTTTACCACAACCACGGAATACATTTTGCAGTTCATGACATCCTTTGCAAAAAAAAATCGACTACGTTTGAAGAAATAGGAGAGGAAATCTAATTTGAAAATGAAAACGCTGGGGACACGGAAGAATATGATTCCGATTCGATTGAAAGTGAAACAGAAAGTTAAATTAAACTTTGGATGGAAACAAATCCTTCCGAACAAAAAAACAGCGCTCTAGCTGATAATTTTTCAACGGTTATTCAAAAAGTAAGAAAATAGCTTGAATGTGTCGTAAATCTCCCGTTAAAAATGATATGCTGCAAAACACAACACGAAAACCTTGCAAGAACTTGTACAGACCAAAAACAAATAAACATTTTAAAATATAAGAAAAGCACACTAATAAAAATAAACGACGTCTCATGTGTCACACGCTTTATATTGATATCGACGTGAGTTTATGAGAATAAATTAGCATTATAAAGAAGTTCGGAGGTTAAGATGAGATCTAGTGATCTATCCAAGTGGTTTTCAACAGGTGGTACTCCAGATATCATTAAAAAATAAATATAATTTATTTATAAATTGTATAACTTAAAATGTAACATTTTTACCATATTATTTTCAAAGATATTAATTTTCCATCATTCGTCTTGTTGTTTAAAAATTTTTTAAAAACTTCGTCTTAACATGTCTTGACTTTTGCTGGTGGTACGCCCACATTAAAATTTGTTACCTGGTGGTACAATGAAAATAAAGGTTGACAACCACGGATCTATCCTTAATATTCTTGAAACATTAAAATCCAGCAAAAATCTTATCTGCATTTACGGATGAAAATTTCGCATCATGTAGCTCGGTGAGCACCAATAAACTTGTAATATCAACAACCATAAAGTGATAGATCCTTATAAGTAAATTGGAAAATCCGAAGAAAATATAATAATAGAAAGGGTCATTTCGAAAATGTTGTTATTTACTAACTAAAATTATATCGGTTACGTTAAACTGAGAAGACTTTTAATAAAAAAATAAAGACAAAGAAATTATAACTTAAAATTATCTTTTAAAAGTAAAAATATTATTCATACATGTAGAGATTCTCAACCCGGTCTGGTCATATAAATAGTCAACAACTCCAATACAGTTCATTTTTACTCATCTTACAAAATCTGTAATCTATTTCAACGGCAAATTTATTCAAGTAGAGGAACACTGTTTTCAGTAAATCCTTCGGGACTGCGTATATAAAGTGCTCGTGCCCGGCGATATAGATTAAATAACTTGACCAGAGTTGCACCAAAGTGCATTCGCTTTCAAGCGCGGCCGTAAAGAGGGAACTGGTATCAACCCGGCATGACTCACCCAACAAACGGTGAAAATAGAAATGTTATTGGCCGCTCAGAAACTCAATAGGAAGAATCAAGAAAGTGAAGCTGTCATCATCTCGAGCTCACAACTAACCTAGTAACACTACTTCTAAATAATATTTTATCAACGGATAAGTCACTGTGCAATTGCCATTGTACTTTGATAACGAATATTGTGCTTGTTAGATTAATAGATTATACTTCCAAAGTTTTTAATGACGTTATAATGCTGTAATGGAATCGTATAACAAAACCGATCATAACTCATCTAATCAAAGCTCTCTGAACTCGAGGTACACCCGAGAAATTACAGTTTTGGTAACAATACCCAATTTTTTCACAAGACCGCACACTCGAACAAGGTTCCAAAAATTTAAAATTAATTGTCGGCTTTCATGAACGTACATTTGTATATTCGAAGAATTTTAATCTAGTAAATATATAAATCTTAAAATTGTTAGTCTTGAATTTCAAATAGAATAATCAATAGAAAATTTTTCATTTATCAGTTTTGTATTTAATAATGTTATTATTTTGATAATAAATAAAAATAAAACAGAATTAAATTTTAATGTTTCACAAATAATTGTTACCAATGAAGAAAAATTAAAATTTTTTAATAAAATATGTAGTAGTATTATATAATAATAAATCATATTGTATCTGTACGATAACATCAAAATAAGTTGTTATGAGTAACATTTATTATGCTATATTAAAAATTATTAAAAAAATATTATTAAATATTACCTTGAAATTTGTTTAAAAACTAGAATTTAATCTGATAAACATGCATGGAGGTTATTTTTTTTAATTCAATTGTCGCGAATATTTTGTTTATTTTAAAGACATCGTAAAAAGTTGTTATTCGATTATAAATTATATACATGGAATTCTAAATTCTCTTTCTCTATCATGTCTGATAATGAGTCAAATAGTAATATAAACAATGAAAATTCAATTTGGAAATTACAGACTCCACATAATACTATTAAACTAGAAAAAAAGCAAAATTATTCAAATCAGTTAATTGAATCATCTCCAAATCCAAAGGAGTTAGAAATCGATGATATTGAAGAGTTTACTTGCTTCTCTGTATCTAAATATGACAACATATCAGCACTGAGTGGGTTATGCATTGAAGACAATTCTAATGCAACTTTTAACAAGTATTATTTAAGTAATTAATAAGCTACATTAAATAAATATATAAGAGCTAATCTCACAACTGGTAAAATCAAGGGCCATTGTTTTGTCAAAAAGAATTTCCACAAACCTCTTGTATGTCATCATTGTGCTGAAACATTGTGGGGGTTATTGGGCACAACTGGCTATATTTGCCAAAGTTAGATTCGAGTTTAATGAAATATTGTAATTAGCCACTAATTTATAGTATGCAATTATTTGGTTCATGAAAAATGTGTTCCGCAGATTATTATTCCATGCAATTGTGTTTTATCATTTGTAATAACTGTAAGTATTCTATGAATTATTTCGCAAAATATATTGTTAAATTTAATTTATATACCTAATTTCACTTTTTTACTGTGATAATTTTTTAAAGTTTTTAGATTATAGGATTCTTTCTAATCCACTTTTATTAACTTTTACATATCTTTATTTATTAATGAGTTATTAATTTGTGCTTTTTAAGCTTATATAGTTGATTTTAGTTTAATCAATAATATTAACAAAGTGTTTAATTCAATTACGAGTCAAAGTTTTAGGAGATGAATTGAAATTAACTTTAAGTCAAAAAAATCGATATAATAGTTTTGGCCATTTAATGAAACCTAACAGGTTTCATCGTATTTAATTTCGGTTCTGAAGTCGAAACTAGGTAATCAATTTTGTTTCGGTTTTCGTTTGTGCATTTATTGTGGATATTATAAAAAATATTTGATATTTTAATTCAATAATCCGCCTTAAATCAATCAAATGATTATTTTTGTTTTAGAAAACGTTTATGGTTTTTTTGTATTGGTCTAATAAAGTTTTATAGTATTAAGGATATTGTAAATAATGATGAGACAGGGATGGATCTCAAGGAAGTAGTCGGATGCGAACCCGTCAGATATATATCAAAATTCCAACGCTGAAAAAATATTAAGCTAAAACATTTTTTTAAAAAGTAGGTCAAGGTCGATTTAAGGTCAGATGATTAGGCCAACGTCGTTTAAGGTCAAATAAGTAGGTCAAGGTCGATTTAAGGTCAAATAAATAGGTCAAGGTCGATTTAAGGTCAAATATGTAGGTCAAGGTTGTTTTAAGATCTAATAAGTAAGCCAAGGTCAAATATGTAGGCCAACGTCGTTTTAAGGTCAAATAAGTAGGTAAATGTCGATGTAAGGTCAAATAAGTAGGTCAATGTCGATGTAATGTCAAATATGCAGGTCAAGGTGGTTTTAAGATTAATAAGTAAGCCAAGGTTGATTTAAGGTCAAATATGTAGGTCAAGGTTGTTTTAAAATCTAATAAGTAGGCCAAGGTCGATTTAAGGTCAAATATGTAGGTCAAGGTTGTTTTAAAATCTAATAAGTAAGTCAAGGTTGATTTAAGGTCAAATATGTAGGTCAAGGTTGTTTTAAGATCTAATAAGTAAGCCAAGGTCAAATATGTAGGCCAACGTCGTTTTAAGGTCAAATAAGTAGGTAAATGTCGATGTAAGGTCAAATAAGTAGGTCAATGTCGATGTAATGTCAAATATGCAGGTCAAGGTGGTTTTAAGATTAATAAGTAAGCCAAGGTTGATTTAAGGTCAAATATGTAGGTCAAGGTTGTTTTAAAATCTAATAAGTAGGCCAAGGTCGATTTAAGGTCAAATATGTAGGTCAAGGTTGTTTTAAAATCTAATAAGTAAGTCAAGGTTGATTTAAGGTCAAATATGTAGGTCAAGGTCGTTTTAAGATCTAATAAGTAGGTCAAGGCCGTTTTAAGGTCAAATAAGTAGGTAATATATTTTAAAATATTTATATTTACTTACAATTTTGAACATGAGAATGAGCCGTCATCCGCTTAACTTTTGGTACCTATTTCCCTTTCCACTTGTGTTTAGTATTTATTTTTCTCACAGTTTTTGGCCAATTCCAAAATTATCAGATACTTTTGTCAGGTCATTTCATTTTTATTATGCGTAGAAATCGATTTTTAATTTCTTATGTTATTTAATATAAATTTTTTTTATCAATGTCAAAAAAATTAAATTTTTATCTGTATTTATAATGAAAAAAATGAAATATCAAAATAAAACAAGTCAAAGGTGAACAAAAAAATAAATTATTTAAAATATATTTGCAATTTTATAGAAAATCTTTCAATGTTTATTAGCAGATATTAAAATTACCATTTCTTATCCTTGAGCAGTCTATATTAAAAAATGACGATTTACTTCTAATTAGTGATAATTCTTCATTAGGTCATTGAATTCGTTATCCTATTTGGTGCTTATTCTATTGTACTATTGTTTGTTTAACTTCGGACTTTTGTTAAATTTCAATTATCTTATAGAATGTTCTTTTGATGTAATAACGAGCACCAAAAGAGTTATGCAAATATATTTGTGGTATTATTTCGAAGTATTCTATTTGTCGTATTTCCCACACAAAACAATATTAAATAGATTTATTAATTAACGGATATTTAAACATTTATTAAATATAACAAGTTTGATCACACGATTTAATGTACATGTCACAGATAATCTTTACAACTTGGAAAAGTCCATAAGCTTCATTTTCATGTTGGATTTATCTGCTGGAATTACTGATGCTATATTCGGATTTCTTCAGTCGGCTTTGCGACTCTTACGTATGGAGAAAATTTTACCTTTTGTATTTCAGATCGAAGTCCCTCATATTTCTCCAAGTCTAATTTATCAACAAATTCAAAATTAGATACTGAGTCTATTGGACATTTCATGTCAACCAATAAAATAGTATTATTTCGAAGTATTCTATTTATAATCAATAATAGGTACTTTTGTCGTATTTCCCCACACAAAAACAATATTAAATACATTTATTAATTAACTGATATTTCCAATTAGTATCCATATTCCAATCAGCATGACTATTCTTAAAAACACACATGAGGATAATATTTAATACTATCCCTATACATGTATTAGCCAACAAAAAACCATATATTTTTTTTAAATATTAACATAAATATTATATATCAAATTATTGTTAAAATAATTTATATAGTTTTAAAAATATGATCTACTTAAATAAACTATATAGATTTTATAAATTAAATTTGACCTTAAAACGACTTTGACATACTTTTTTTGGCCTTAAAACGACCTTGACCTACTTTAAAAAAATTTAGCTTAATATAGATTTTATAAATTAAATTTTATCTTAAAACAACATTGACCTACTTTTTTGACCTTAAAACGACCTTGACCTATTTTTTGACCTTTAAAATTTTTTTGCTTAATATTTTTCTAGTGGGGGGAGGGTTGACCTATATCTGACTGGCTCACATCACACTACATTTAATATATAATTTAATATATAAACAAAGTCTGCCCTTCTTCTGATGTAGAATATACTAAAATGGGAATCCTAAACCACCAAACTTCTTAAAAGTTAATGCATGGATTAAAAATTCGTGGGATGCAGTATCTATAAAAAATATTCTACATTTCATTAATGCAAATGGATTTTCAATGAACAATAATGAATGACATATTTCAAAGCATGGTGTGTATGGGAAATTGTTTCTTGAAATATATTTACTTGTGAGATCATCAAATTCAGTCATTGAATCGATCGATATTTTAGAAGAATCAGATTTGTTTGAATTGGAGGACGAATAAATTTTTATTATATTTTACTTTCTTTAATACATCAAATTTTCATGAAATCCAATTACTATCCTCATTTTTATTTTTCTAAAGATTCTTTGGGGATACTATTTAATAGTATCCTGGATAGTATTTGGAAATATCCGTTAATTAAAAAAATAACATCAATAATTCTTTGAAAACTTTGAACTACTTCATAGTACAGGCGAATACTTCACTGACAAATTACATGTAATAAAAGAGGATAGGTTTGAAAAATTCAGGCCTTTGAATTTGTTTTTTTAAAATTAATTATTAAATCTATTTAATAGTTTTTGTATGGGGAAATATGACACAAAAGTACCCAATAATTTAAATTAAAATATTTAATTATTAATATTCTTCTATTCTATAAAATTAATAAAGTGGATACTGCTTGATGAGATCATTTTAGTGCGGAGTAAAATTATAAAAATTTTTGAATCCATTAATACTAAATCAATAATAATTTTTTATTTCCAAAACAATTTAAAAATTACTGAATTTATTATTCAGTATTATCAAAACATATTTCATATTTAAGACATTTTTTTAATTCTGTCAATAAAATCACAAATTTAAAATACACTCCAATACAGTCATGCGAAAATTTTCCAACTATCATTTTATAAATTATTCTTAAATTTTAAAATATTCTGTTTGAAATTTTCACATATTAAAATTACTTTTAGTTTTGTAAAATTCATAATCCTCACAATAATAATAATAGCCAAATTTATTTTACTATTAGTAGTTTTCTGTGATTGATTTGGTGCTTAGTAAATTCGATCACTTTCACAGAATAATAACGTTATCCGTGATCATCTTAAGCGGCTTCTACTGTAGTAGTATTAGGTCAAAATAATGATAAATTTATTTAAAAATAAACAGATTTTGTACAAAATGTAGAGTAAATAATGTTATTGAACGAAGGTCACGGTCAAAAGAACAATTTTAAAAATAAAAAACATTAAATTTTCAGATATTTTAACATGTGCAATTTGTTAAATTTCACATTTATTTTTTACTAAATTGTTTTTAATTTATTATATTTTATAATAAATAAGATTTGTGTACATACTTATGTTTTCATTGTGAAAAAATTAAAAAAACTTTGAAAAATGTTTTTTTGTCCACAAAAATGAAATTTAAGGTTACTTTTAGAGCTGGCAACTTTATATAGTATCAACTGTAACACTTTCATATTATTATATATTTGTATTAAATGATCAAATAGTAAAATTTCCATATCGATACATTTAAAAATATTAAAATTATAGTAATTTTGCATTGCCCGTTTTAAAAAAAATTCTTTGTAACTTAAATGGCGTCACGTGCATGGAAGGGATTTGTTTTAGAAATGACTTCTCTGATATAACATAAAGCATCAACACTTTTCTAATTTTCTCATTATTTACGCTTTGTTATACCCACAGTCATATTTCAGATTGTAGTCATTCTGATCACTTAGCGCAGTCGTTCTTAACCAAGGGTGCGAGCTAGCATATCTGGAGGTGCGAGTTTACAAATTTACAAATTCATTGTAACTAGTAGGTACTTATGCACTTTAGTACATCCCGGGTTCGAATCCAAAAAAATGCAGAATACTGATCGTCACTGGATTTTTTTTGTCCAGAACTGACCTAACCCTTTTTTATTTTATTTAATTGATTATTTTAGAATCTAAAATTTAGATAATAGTTAAGATTTTAAAAAAATTGTTATGCACATAATATTAATAAAAAATATATTGTGCATTGTTTTTTTTTCAATTTATATAATTACTTATTTTTGGTAAGGGGTGCGAGAATTTTGTTTGAACACTTTATGGGTGCCGGTAGCTAAAAAGGTTAAGAACCACTGACTTAGCGCATCAGTATACGAGACGAAATTATTGATATAATATACAATTAATATTTTTAGGATGGTAGCAGAGGTTTGTGATATAGTATGTGAGGAGGGGTATGTTGGGTCGAAATGGGGTAAATTAGCATGACGTCATTTATGGAAGGTCCATAATACAAAAACTCAATAAATTCATGAACCGTAATGAAATATAATATAAGTCATTATATATTGCTAATACTATAATAGCAAGTTTTCAAATCGTATTTCAGATATTTTATTTACAGTTCAATTAATTTTCTTTGTGATTGTTGTGTAGATAATTTTAAATAATAATTAATTCGGATTTCATTCACATTAATGAGATTATTTCCTATATTTAGGAGCCAGCTGCACACTGTTGGTCAGAAATTAGTCATTTCAAAAGAAAATTTTGCAATGTTTGCCGAAAACGTCTTGAAGATGTAGCTGGCTTACGATGCGAAAGTAAAAATTTCTAAATAATACAATTTTAATAATTTAAATAAAATTTACATTAATTTCAAGAAGTGCTTTTTTTTTATTTTTCAGAATATTATTTTAGAATATAAAAACGTGACAACTAAAATTCATATAAGCCAAACAAAAAGAGACTTAATATATTAAATGGGTAATTTTTTTTGATTTCTAAAAATAATCAATTGGCCACCTAATTTAATTTATCGATATTAGATTTAATTTTAGTTTGTATAATTTAATTTATCGATATCAGAATTAATTTTAGTTAGTATAATTTTATTAATAATCATTAGAATTAATTTAAATCGGTCTAATTTAATTGATAATACTCAGAAATCATTTTAATTAACAACACTCATTATTTTAGTCAGACTTACTATCATTGGCGGATCAAGACCATCTAGTAAGAGGAGTGGTTTAGGTAATGACGTCATATATAGGTATCCCAATAGTCCGATTTAAAATTCCAACTAGACAATTTTATTAAATTTCATATCACTTTTAAACAACCTACTTAATAAGCCTAACTTATTTCCATTTTCAAACAACATGCTGTATTAGATGATATGTTTGGTGATGTTTAGTGTTGAACTTCCACTAATAATTGACGCACTGGATAATATATCTAAATGAAATGACAGAAAAACTTTATTATCATCAATTAGAGAAAGCGATTTTATTGTGCATGTGTTCTCTCTAACAAATAGCCTCAGTCAATTTTTCAAAAGAAAAGTTTAGATTTATATGAAGCAAAAAATTGCATTAAAGACCTGTTGATTGTTTTAAAACAAAAAAGTGAAAACTGCGAAGAAATGTTTGCTGAATTTTTTAGATCAGCAGAAAAAACAATAATTGAAAAAGAATAGTGCAACGACAGTTATTAGTCAAACAACTAAACTATCTAGTCTCCATCAAATAATTGTATTTCAATAATTTTAAATTACTTCAAAATATAATTTACAACATTATATTTCTGCATTAAATTTGAACATTTTTTTTTGGCATTGCATGATTTCTTAATAAATGGCTGCAAACATCAAGTAAAAGTCACAAAAAAATTTCTTTCGAAATAATCTAAGGGAGGGGGGCGATCGCCCCCATCGCCCCTTATGGATCCGCCACTGCTTACTACATATTCAATAATCATTTTCGATCGTACCCATCCCCCCTATGGATCCGCCCTGCTTACTATACATTCAATAATCCCATTCGATCACCCCATTCCACTATGGATCCGCCACTGCTTACTACATATTCAATAATCCCATTCGATCACCCCCATTCCCCTATGGATCCGCCCTGCTTACTATACATTCAATAATCATATTCGATCACCCCCATTCCCCTATGGATCCGCCCTGCTTACTATACATTCAATAATCATATTCGATCGCTCCCATTCCCCTCTATGGATCCGCCACTGCTTACTATATATTCAATAATCATATTCGTTAAAATAATGTAAAGCGTTTAAACTTAAAAAGAATATAACAATAAAAAATACACAATGACTGATCATTCCTGTTGCAAAAAGAGGTAGAGGTAGATTAAAACTTAAAGAACCTAAAATGAAAGAAAAAGAAGCAAAAAGGTACTGTTGAAAAATAAAATACTTAATATATATTTTTTGTTGTTTTATTTTTTTTTATTTTTTTGGTGAAAATGTTTTACTTTGTTGAATAATTTTTTTGAAAATACTTAACAATTCTATTAGATTATAAAAAATTTTATTAGAGAAAGATTAATTATTTTTGGTTAGATGGGTAAAAAAATTGATTTTGAAATAAAAAGATTTGATTGTTAAAAAAATAATCCTGATATTACATACCAAGGAATCACCGTTTTATACTTATATATTCAATTAATATTGTTTATTTTTAACTTTATTTTTAAGTAGTGTAAATCTAGTCATTGCTTTTAATAAAAAATTTTAAAAGTTGTTTATCAATAGTTAAAATTTTATAAAAAAATAAATTGCTTTTCGAAAAAATTGTATTTCGAAAAAACGGTCCTCTACCAATAGTTGGTTTAGACTGAGTCAACGAGTAATATATGTTTATACTTTTAAAATTTAAAAAAATTGTTAATAATTTTTAAAATTAAAATTTGTAATCTTTTTTTAAAACTTTTCCCCACCGGAGGATCTCCCAGAACCCTGGTATACGGCTGTTTTGAATTGGGCTCATCAATTGTTTAATGCCTTGGGCCCTTAGAAACTAAATCTACCAGTAAAAATATCATTTTTTGGCATATTTTCATAATTTTTTGTTTACTGCATATAATAAACAAAAGCAATATAATTTTAAACTAAATTATCGTTGCACAACTTAATTAAGATGATCACGAATGCTAATCAAAATATTTCTACATTAGATAATAAAAATGTCAAAATTCCATTACAATTGATTCTTTGGCCGAAGGTTTTACCGAAAATTTGTTGCTAACTTTAAAAATTTTATTGATCTATTCTTATCTTGCAAAAATCGGGAAGATCAAATTCGTTTTTAAATGAAAAATCGGAATAAAAAATAAATTTTGTTAAATAGTTTATAGTAATTACAGAAATGAAGGAACATTTTTAGATTTTCAAAAATTTACTAAAGCAGTCGCAGTTTTGTTTTTACTTAACGTAAATGATTTTACTCAATGGCTGTTTATGCAATGAGACATAAAAATAAATCTAAAATGAAAGTTAATATATTAAAAGTTATGTTAATTAACTACTTCTGGTAAAATAACATTAAAGTACAATTTTTTACGTAAATATATTTTTAACAACTACAATCCTAAAAAAACAAGTTATATTTTTAGATAATATTTTTTAATGAGATGACTCTGCTTGATGAATTAATGTGATTTTTTTTCCTTAGTCATTTTTACTGTAACTTCATTTATTATATATCTTTATTCATAAACGATTAGATCTAATAGGCTTCAAAGTAATAAAATTCATAGTAGCTATGTATCATTATCAAATTATCTGTGTGAATTTTTTATATTTTACTTTTTTACTAGTATATTATGAATAATGAAATTAACTTATTTCAACACTTTTTCTTTTCTCTTCATTTACCGGTAATCACGATGCTTGAGTCAAATTGATTAAAAACCTTTTAACATTTAATTGCACAAAATATATATTACAATGTATTATTTATCCAACGAGAAGATTTCAGTTATGTTACGAGTAAATGTTATCCCAATACATATAAAATGTCCATTGTCATTAGAATGTATTCTATTTGAAATTATATCTGTTGGTTAGTTTATAATAAGATTTTTCTCCAAGAATTATATCTTTAAAGTTATGGGGACCAAACTTTCCATCATTTGATTTCAATTATCTTTATCGCTCATCTTCATAACCAAATTCCAATAATTTACCTGGTAAGAACTATTCCAATTACAATTTACACATAAGATAAATCATACAAAAATTATATTTTCTTATTTACATATTTTTCACTATAATTAAACAGTTATAACCAATTCTAGTACAAAAGAAATTAAAATAATAATCTATTAAATGACGTATTACAAATAGGTTATTTTTGTTGTTTTTATGAAATGCAATATTTTATATTTGTTAAAATGGAAATGCTTTAGTTATGCTGTATAGTCATATGTATCACACCTAAAGTTACAATCCTTAAACTAAAAATACCTGGAATTATTTGTTATTATAATCCAATTAAGGGTAATGTTTACTGAATAAATTCACAGTTTCATTAAATTTGCTTACCATTATTGTTATCCCATTCCATTATACTATTACAATTTCTAGTTTCTTTTGAAAACATTTGAGTTCTGTCTAATTTACCCAGTAACACTTAATATGTATCTAACAGTCACATACTCATGGGTAGACAGTAAATTTCACATAATTTGTTAAAATAATATATTTTTTCTTGGTTCATATATTTTCAATATGCAACATGTTTCAAAAGTTTACTACAAAATGTCAAAAATTTATTCACTTAAACTTATATGTTTTGCACTCTAAGAATTATGGACGAATCAAAAACACTTTATTAATGTTTATTAAATACATATTTTATGAGTTCATGGAAACCTGAACTCTTGAAATATTATATAATATAAGTATGTAATTGACTTCATAATCCCAAGATGCTTCGATATCCTAACTATTTTACTTTCATTGTTGTTGACTTCCACCAGTTACGTACACAGGATTTCAGCGTGGGTGGGGGCAAAATTGACCAAAAAGGAAAAAAATATTTTATACAAATAAAATACACAATTAAATATTTTTATTTTTTGAGGGAGACAAATGCTCACTATGCCACCTCCTAGCTACGTCCCTGCTTCCCACTATTTATATATCCACCATCTTTTGAATCCTTGCTGTTTACATGTTTTGAATTTAATGATGCCCTACAAACTCTTTAAAAATCAGATTGATAATAAAGAAAAATGTTTTTAATGTTTTAACATAATTTAATTTCAAAACCATTAATCAAAATTCGCTGTTCTGGCAATATTGAATTAGTAATTTATGTAAATAACCGGAAACCTTATATTGTCAAATAAATCTGCCTTTATTAAAAATAATTTCTTAAAATTAAAAAAAATATCTTGAAAGATTACTTATATTTTTTATCATTAATTTTTAGTATATGTATTAAATATTTTTACTTTTTATAAAAACAAACTATTTCTCAAATGTTTTTCAATAGTATAAGTTCCATTTATATATAAATAGTTACATAGAACAGATAATAAAATCATATTCTGGAAATTTTAAGATATAAAGAGATTTATATCTTATTAGTGGTCTAGAAAAATAATCTATAAAAAAGTACAAATATTATTAAAAAATAATAAAAAAAAACGTTTGGTTTAATTGATTTAATTACAAGGAAGCTATATTCAGTGTCAACTATTGATAAATCAAGTCTTAATTTTAATAATTACTAGCTGGGGTACCCGGCGTTCCCAGGCAATATAATAATGTATACCTCTGTCTATTTATAGAAATTTTTAAATTGATTCTAATATAAAATATATTAAATGATTTCTATTTTACGCATTTCAAATCCATATAAAGGAATGACATTAATTTTTTTTGCTTTTATCATGATGATTGTTGTGTTTTAATAGTTATTATCTTTTTT
Organism: Schmidtea mediterranea; assembly: GCA_022537955.1. Lineage (NCBI taxonomy): Eukaryota > Metazoa > Platyhelminthes > Tricladida > Dugesiidae > Schmidtea > Schmidtea mediterranea. The sequence continues at coordinate 7,050,620 of CM039682.1, read as the reverse complement.
CTAAAGTTTTTTTAAATTTCTTTTATTTGTTAGACAAATAAAACGTACAAAAATCATTTTTAATAGCATTTTAGGATAGCTATTTAATTTATTTAAATCTATTTTTGTATTAGAATTATCAATTTAAAATTTTACTAAAAGTAAAGCGAACATACATTCATATTTATAAATAGGATTGGGAACATGTTATATGTGAATCATTGTTGGAAAGGTCATTGAATCCGAAAGTTAATGTGCAAAATGCTGTGAATACGTGTGTTTTGAATGTTTTTAAATATTTTTGGTTGGAGAATTATGGATATGTAGATTGCTTTTGTTGTTTTTCGGACGTATTGGATTAAGTTGAATAATTTGTAATTTTCTCTACAGATTGTTTATTAAAATTTTTATTATAAAATAATAAAAATTTAAAAACTTAAAAATAAAGTTATTAAATATTTAAAAAAAATTTAAATATTTTTGTTGAAAATAATTTAAAATTAAAAAAAAAAATATTTAAATTATACTAAATAACAAATATTTTTTCAAAAAATTGTATAAATTGTTTAATTAATCTACAATATAGGTTTTACCACCCTCAATATAGTTTTTACTCTCATACCCGATAATGACCATGAAAACTGTTGAAATATCGTAAAACATGTGTTATTAACAAAATAATTCAAATTGATCATAAATTCAGGAATTAATGATATGATTTACCCACCAGTTTTATTATTCATTCTTGCGCATAGAATTTTGGGAGTTATTTGTTTTATGTGGAAATACAAATATTATATTCATAATTATCAGTAATTATCATAATTATGAATGATTTTGTAAGATGAATGAAGAAATTGTTTGTATATGATTCAATAATTATCTGGAATTAAGAGTCCAAACTTATTATTACATAGATTTTAGAATTTATAAATCATTTATTAGGTATTAAAACCCAAAAGACAGTTCTCAAATTGTTTACTGCAGAATATTTCCAAATAAACAAAATTACAATAATAAAGCATGTAATTTTTTTATATATATTGTTAATAATAAATTCCGACATCCTTGAAAATGTAATGGCTAAACACAGAATTGAAGCAGTCACAGTTTATTAAAAAAATATGTTAGAAGTATTTTAAAGACTTGAATATTGCATTATAAACATTTATTTTAAGGTTAAACAATTTCATCATCAAAGTTTTATAACAGAAATGTTTTAAATAGTTTTTGAAGAATTAAGACACCAGTTTCAAATTAAATATCTATCTTCAATTTGTAAGTCTCAAAATGATACTGTTCCTATACATTTGGGTATACCCTGGATGTAATATGAGCTTTTTTCAATGTATTTCATTGCATCTATTAAGTATGAAAGAATTTATAGGATCCTAACAGACCAATTAGTGTCTTAGAATTATTATAAACATATTAGAACCTCTGAAACACCTAAATATTATTTAAATAATTTTCAAATAGCTTCTAGAATTACAACAATTCTTAGAATAATTTTCTAAATTCGACGACAAAACCGAAGCTAATGTCGAAATTAAAGTTGAATCTTTGGCAAAACTATTATCTTGTTTATACAATCCGTTATTAAAAATATATTACACTTAGTGTATGGAAAATGTCAAAAGTTTTCGTAAAGCTCCTATATCAATATTATTATTGTTAAAATTGAAAAATAAACTAATTAATAGCATGCTGAGATGGAATGATTGTGGAATGTTGAAAATCTGCTGAGCTTATTTATATACCAGAAAATCTCCTTAGAAATATTTTGTTTTTCCTAACGTTGTTGTTTTAAAAATATATTTTAGTGTTTGCGAATTATTTGAAATTGTTATTTGGAATTATGGATGTTTTAAATACTAGGAATTCCGATAAAACCGTCTTTTGTAACAAATGTCAATTGCTTCGAATAAAGAAACATTTGTTAAAAGAATAACAAATAAAATATTTTTTAAATTAATTTTATTAATATCGTAAATTTTTGATAAAAATATTACAAATTAAATTCAAAAATAATAGTATTTAATAATTTTCTACATTTTCGGGGAAGTAAAATTTTATTGAATGTAATAAAAAAAATTTCCATTTGAAAAGTTGGTTAACTACAGCAACCAATTATGTTCAATACATCAATCACTCTTTGGCAATTAATAAATCACCAGTCAAAATAAATTGTTAAGATTATTTTACCATGAATATATTGTATTATATTAATTCGTTAAATTGAGATTTATTTTGATATTTTCTTTTGATTTTCAAATTTAACACGAAATAAATTAAATAATTTGATAAATAATTATGACTCGTTTAAATTAATATAAAAAAGAATTAAAAAAAAATTATTTGATTTTTTTCTATTAACTACTTAAATTTCCTGTGGCCTAGATTCTGGATAAAAATTAGAAAATCATTTGAGAATATTATAATTATATTATTTTCAATACTTAAAATATTAATTATAAATTATTTTTTTATCATATAGAATATAATTGCAACTTCGGATTTAGAAGAATAATGTCTTCCAAAAACTCTTGATTTGAATAAATTTAATTTGTCATGATTTTGCATAATTAATCTGCCAACATCATTTGATTTTTTTAAAGATAACATTAAAAAATTCCTTTAACAGTGGTTTTCAATAATTAAAATGTACCTAAATCACTTAGTAAATCAAATTTTCTACAATGTAGAAATTATACAAAATAATTTACAAGAATATGTTGTTTTATATTCTTGTATTGCATTCAACTGATTTATATAGACGAGAATCAGTATTTTTATTAAATAAATTAATTAAGTGATGTCCAATAATGAATATTAAAAACTTTGTTTTAATATTCCGAATTAATTAGACACTTTTTGAATTAAACAAATTGTTATATAAATTACGACTTTTAAAGAGATTGTAACTGGCGACCACGCCGAAAAAATCAAACCGATTCATGCGGTAACAAGAATTCAGAATCGGAACCTGATTATGGAATCTTTGCCTAAACAGGCAAAAGACATTTTAAATTTTAATGTCAGAAGATTTGACGGCCGAAGCGTGACGGAAGCAGAACAATGACTCAAGGACATTGAAGATTGGATGCTACTTAATGATTTGAATTTAGTAAGTATTTTTGACTTACTTTTATCTGAAGAGGCGTCTATCCTTTGGAAAGAATTTAAAGACATCTTCACAACTAGTGAAAATGCTCGTGAATGGTTTAACGAAACATTTACAAAAAAGAAATCTATTATGGATAAAATTTGTGAATTATCCTCAGCGAGATAAAATCAGGATGAAAGATTCGTTACATTTGAAATTCGAGTTAAGAAACTCATTGACGTAGTTTATGACTGTGGAATTTCAAAAGAAAACATCGTCAAACTTATTTTATGCCAGAGTTCGGAACGACCGTTTGAAATGAAAATATATCGACGAAGGCCAATATTACAAGAGAAGAAATTAGAAATTTAGCAAAGGTAATTGAAATACGAGAAGGTTACGATACGAAAGAACGATCTGAAGAAGTCCAAGCAGTAGTTAAATCGACTTATACAAACGTTACTCAAGATAAACAGAAGCAATGGATTCAAAAATCTTTTAATAACAGAATATACCCAAATCATCAAACAGAAATAACTTACAAAAATAGAAAGGAAAGAAACGAAAGACAATTTGATAAAGTGAAACCAGTGGCAGAACAATATAATGAGAAGGCAACTACTGAGCGTAGACCACCACCTTTAGTTTCAATGACACATATCGCGCGGAAGATTTATAATAGATGCTGTGGTTTACCAGAACCAGTAGAAGATAAATAGAAATTGATATAACAACTCATTCATAATGTTGAGACGAAAAAACCAAGAAGACTTAAATTTCGTTGTTTAAATTTCGTCAGTAGGGCCGAGGCAGTAGATGAGTTTAAAAAACGGAATGTTGAAAAGAAGGATGTGATGTTTATGAAGGATGATGACATAAATTCGAGTATGATGGAGATAATGGATTTCATGTAGAGATGCTATGGGATTCATAAGCTTCAATCAGTGTGATGAGTGAGAAATGTTGGAGATTGATTGGCAGTCCAATATTGATGGAGAGTAGAATACGGTTGAGTGGAGTATTTTCAAAAGATGAGAAACCTCTTGGAAGCGTTAAAATCGTTGCAAAATGGAACAAAAAATTTCGTCAATTGAATGTTATTATTGTTAGGAAAATTCATCCAGATTTCATAGGAGTAGACACCATGAAAATATTTGGCATGGAGCTTAAGGAAGTCAATAATATTGAATTCTCGTTAGTTAACAAGAGATTTACAGATTCCGATCGGTTAAAGATTACGTTATTGACACTCAAGTTGGACAAGAATTCGAAGTTGGGCACTTTAATATCTCAGTTTAGCAACATTTTTATTGCATCCAGATTCAACTTAGGTCATACAAACGTAATAACACATGAAATAAAGACTTCAGGTCCTCCAATTTTACAAAATCCCAGAAGACAACCCATGGATTTAGAAGGCAAAGTTGAAGAGTTAGTACAGAATTTATTAGAAGCTGGAGTTGTGAGGAAATGTCAAAGTCCGTGGAACACACCATTAGTGATAGTTGGAAAACCTGATGGCTCTATAAGAATGAGTCTAGATTTCAGGTTATTAAATTCGGTTACAGAAAAGTTTTCATTTCCTTTGCCAGGCATGCAATTATTATTGGATTGCTTAGGTAAGTCAAAGATATTTTCTTCCATTGACTTAGGACAGGCCTTTTATCAAGTAGAGTTGAATGAAAATTCGCAAATCAAGACGGCATTTAGTACAAAAGGACAATTCTGTTTCAATAGGTTACCATTTGGTTTGTCAACAGCTCCTGCCACTTTTCAGAAACTAATGCATCAGATATTGGAAGGATTAGTTTTCAAAGGAGTGGTTGTGTACCTTGATGACATTTTAATATATGCTGAAAATCAGGAAACTCATGATAAACTTCTATTTGAAGTATTCACATGCATTAGAGATTCCGGGTTGAAAGTCAATCCAGAGAAATGTGCGTTCAATAAAAGTGTATTAAATTTTATTGGTCAGACTGTGAGCGAAAAGGGAAATCAACCAAATAAAAGAAAGATTTCATAAATTGAAAATGTAACTGAGCCAAAGAGTACTATAGAATTGAGATCATTCCTAGGTTTAACAAATTATTTTCGACGATTTATCAAGAATTATTCAATGGTAGCAGTACCTTTGTACGCCGCAACGGCAGGTAATGACAAAATGATTGTTTGAACTGAAGGATGTAGGAAAAGTGTTATAAATTTAAAGAAACTTTTATGTGAAGCACCAAGGGCAGATCGACTATTTATCATTGATACGGATGCTAGTTTTGGAGCCATAGGTGCAGTTTTATCTCAGATTAAAGAAGACGGCATCGAAGGAGTGATAGCATATGGTTCAAGGCATTTGTAAAGCATGAAATGGAATATTGTGTGACTAGAAAAGAGTTGTTGACTCTTCACGAATTTATTGTACATTTTAGACAATATTTATATGGGAGAAGATTTGTAGCCAGAACGGATCACAAAGCATTGACATTTATGAATACAACAAAAGAACTAATAAGCCAAAAATTTCAGAGATGGATGGAAAATTTATCCGAATACGATTTTGCGTTACAATATAGAAAGGGAGAAGAACATGAAAATGCTAATGGTACGCCTCGTTTAAATAATACCATATGTTATTATTGTCAGATGGAACACAAAGATGCCAAAGAGGCGAAATGTAGAACTCGGTACATAAATAGTTTACAAGGACGTTCAAATATTATGAAAATTATTAAACAGAAGCAAAACGAAAACAGAATTACTTCAGAAATCATATCACATATTAATGGAAATGAGGCTCACATATCTTATGAAACAATCAGTAGCAGTATTTTCAAGTATTTGAAGATATTACAGATACAAGATGACGTATTGATGGTTAATATAAACGGAAAACTTGCAGTGGTTGTACCCGACTCGCACGTAAAATTTTTAATAAATTATTTTCATATTGGGTATCAAGAAAACCTTTGTTTATTTAAATGAATTTTTCTTTTGGCCATCCATGAATCAGATTATTACAGAGTGTATTAATAAATGCAAGATTTGTTCTAGTAGAAAGATTGAACAAGAACAAACAAAAGAAATCTTCTTGTCAAGAACAGGAGAACGATTTTTAGAACAGATAGTAGTGGATATTGCATATATGGAGACAAAAGAAAGTAAGAAATACATGATAGTTATAATCGATCGTTTTAGTAAATTGGTCAGTTTATCAGCAACAAGTACACAGGATGACGCAACAATTTTGAATGTCATTTTGAATAATTGAATATATCGTTTTGGTAGACCTGAAAGCATTCTTACAGATAGATGAAGAATTTTTGAAGGATCAATGTTTCTTGATTGGATGGATAAATTTGGTATAAAACAAGAATTTAGTTCATCGTACCAACATCAATCGAATGGTTTAGCCGAGCTAATCATAAGAACAGTTCGGGACATGTTGGCAACATCATTGGCAGAGATTAAAATAAAGAATAATTGGTGTAGATTGTTACCAAAGATTGAATTTAGTTTGAATGCTACAATACAAAACTCGACAAAATTTTCACCTTTTGAAATTTTACATGGCCGGAAAATTAATTTATATTCGGGAGTAGGACATATACAAAATGCAGAGAAGAAATTGAGGATGAAACGAAAACTAATCTAGTAAAGGCAGCTACAACTATGCAAAATAGAGATTTAGACAACCGGGGTACTCGAGGCTTCATGGTGGGAGAGAAAGTATTAGTACGTTTGTAACCACATAGACGAAATAAGTAGGGAATTCAACTTGAAGGACCTTACAAAATTTTAAAATTCTTATCACCAAGACAAGTTGAATTACAATTTCCACAGTCAGTCCGATCAAGAATCGAATGGTTGAAGAAGTACAAAGAAAATGAAGAGGAGGGAGAGTGATGTCCAATAATGAATATTAAAAACTTTGTTTTAATTAAATAAAAAACCTTTTTCTATGAATTTTTTAGAGGTGTATTTCTAACTTGATATTAAAACCATTAGCTTTTACAAAAATTTCTCTCAAACTAATAAATTTAATAAACTCAATAAAATCAAAATATTCCAAACTCTATTTTATATAACGGTTTAATATTTGTTTATCTCACACAAATAAACGTATATTTTAACTATTTTTATTAGAAATAATAAATTATGTAAAAAATTTTGTAGAAAGATAAACTGAAAATTGAAACTTTAATATCTTTAATTATTTTTTTTGTTGCTTACTATGGTACTTTTTACGGTTTCATTTTTAAAGTTAAATATTTAGAATAATCTCTCACTAAATTTCTTAAAACATGACCAAAATTCTTTTGATTTCATTTTGACAAATCAATATAAACTTTAAGTAGTTTTTTAATTTATGATAAGTTATCTTTAATATATCAAATCAAGAACTTTAGTCTTCATCAGATTTATCAAGTGAAAATTAGGCTGCTCTTACAGAAAACGTAGCAGAAAAATGGTGATCCAAATTAAAACTTTGTGCTCTGTCAATGATATTAACTATAATATGAAACGGAAGGTTTCCATTCAAACAGTATATGCCATTGATATTTGCCGAAATTAATATTTAATCTATTAAAATGTAACCCAAAAATATTTTTATAAGTATTTAATGACAAAATTTCGAAATTCTTGTGACTTAATTTTTAAATTCGTCATCACTGAGTTTTTTTGGTATTTTAATATTGAAGTGAACTGAAAATTAGATTTTGGAATAAATATATAATTTCTAACAAAATATGAAATTAATCAATATTTCGGAGTTTTTAATCGCAAATTCATAAATAAATCTATTCTAGTCTAAATATTACAGGTGTTTTTTTTATGTAAATCGTTCACTCTAGTTTGCTTTGGGGAATTTTAATGCAAATTCACACTTAATTATTACTTGATGTTTAATGCTATTTTAAACCAACTGCATATTCCTGAATTTAAATAAAATATTAAAAAGTTTGAATTCATCACCGAGAGCTTTCTTCCACATAAAAAAAGAAAACGGTAGTATTTTATTAATTGAACATTGTAAAAATTTGCACTTTAAAAGTAGAAAAACATTAAAAATTCAAAACATTTTGTCGCGAAAAAATCGTTTAACAGATTTGTATAATATATATCCTCTCCTGGGGACTGGATTAGAAATCTCACATCTACTTCTATAAATACATTATATATATATATATATATATATATATATATATATATATATATATATATATATATATATATATATATATATATTTATTTATTTATGAAAAATAATGATAAATTATTTTCCAGTCTGCGAATATTATGTGCACACAGAATGTTTTGATTTCGCCATCAGTAATTGTAAACAATGTGCAATCGCTTCAACGGATTGGCCATCGGTGAGTTTCTCAAGAAATCTTTTTGTTGTTTATTAAACACTAAATATTTATTTTTATTGATTGATTTATGGTGTATGTTGTAATATTTGTAATTTTATTGCATTATATCACATTTTTATATCTATTACATTTTAGAATGGTAAAATTTTATTTTAATTTAAAAAAACCTCTCATTTGCTTTCATTTCATTTTGGAATACAAGTTCAGTCCACCAAAAGGTCTCATAGACAATGGAACTTAAGTTTTCAAAACGCTTACTACCATAAATACTACTAATTATATGGAGGCTATTTAAGTCAAAATTGTAGGAACATTCAAATATTTTGTTTATCTTTTTTTTTTGGCAACATATCATTATGTTGTTTTCTATTTAACACAAATTTTAGACATAATGTTTTTTCGAAAAATTCTGTTTTATCTTAAAAATGAAAGACAACTAAGAAGAATGGTAGTTTTATGAAAACAAAATTTTTGAAATAAATCATTTTTCTATCCTCAGGATTAATATCATTAATAAAGATAATAATTAATACTATTATATGAAGACATATAAAATAAGAATTAATGAGATATTTTTGTTACAAAATATCAAATTTTCAATTCCAATAACCAAAGCTTTATTAGTTGATTAATGAAATGATTAATTATTATTTATTTTATAAATTTATTATTTAATATATATTTTTTGAAAGTAATTTTCGCAATCAATTTAATTCTGTATTTTACTATTTGTTTTCTATTGGTCGCATGCTACAATTTTCTCTTTCGACGTATTTTAATTTCATTTTCTGAGTAAATAGTGGTGGCCTTCAGTTAGAATTGACTGATAGAATTGAATTGTCTTGCTCCAATATTCATCAACAAAACAATGCTTACAGAACCTATGGTAACCGTATTTAAATATTACCAACAGATTATTAATTACATTCAATACATGCACTGTATTTGTACAGTTTTATTATACAGTTTTGTGAAATTGTATATCCAGCATTAATTTCAATAATTCTTACCACTGGCTCACTAATCAATAATTATCTCTAAATATGTTGATGCCTGCCTGCCTGCCTGTCTATGTGCACTGAAAAAATATTATTACTATTATTATTATTATTATTATTATTATTATTATTATTATTATTATTATTATTATTATTATTATTATTATTATTATTATTATTATTATTATTATTTATTATTATTATTATTTATTATTATTATTATTATTATTTTTATTATTATTTTTATTATTATTATTATTATTATTATTATTATTATTATTATTATTATTATTATTATTATTATTATTATTATTATTATTATCAATATTCTCCAACTCTATAATTTCTATACTTTCTCATAATTAAACTTCATTTTAACAAGAACTTGTTTTAGTTTTTTTAATAATTATAATCATTAATTTTAATAAACTGACATTTATTAATTACATCAGTCTTTTCTATTATTTCCCAAGGATTATAAATTGGTACTTTAATATGTTCATGGCATTATGTAATGCTGAGGGTACACGAGAAGTTTAATGTAAATCCGTTAGTAAAAAATACTGTCGTTTTTTTAGACATTTTAATTTTTTAATTACATAATATTATATCAGTTAAAATTTGAGGTAAGTAAAAAAACAATATAAAAGGATTTATATTAAACTATGCGTGAACCACTAATGGTATACTATGTCAGGAACGTGTTAAAGATTTGTTTTATTTAGCTTATACTAATACGGGAATGCTTTTAGATTCATACCAGAAATGCTTCTTCAATTGGAAAAATATTTAAACTATTTACGACCCATTTGACAAAGGGTGGCGCAACAAGGACTGCACTTTTAAATTTGTCTCTATTTTTCAACGGTTAAAAATTTTTTTATTAGACATACACCATCTACATAACCTATAAATTGATCATGTATCGATATAGATGATTGCATAATGCTTACAAATTATTAAAATATATTATAAAATTGAGGTAAAACATCGTAAATTGCTCACTGTTTTCATACAAAATCATATGCTAGCATTCAATACTGTGAACAACGTAATCAAAACATTTGAAGAAAGTGGTTCTGTTGAAAACATGCTATCCGTATTTGTCTTCGGGTTTTTAAGTTTAATCTAATATGATAATATTTTTGTATCGCTTGACGTATAAATATACATATTCAGAAAGAACCAAATCATCACTTTCGTGAAGGCAATTTACCAATTAATTCCAAATGCTTTATTTGTAAAAAAATCTGTGCATCAGTTGAATGTTTAACTGGACTCAGGTGTGAATGGTGTGGCATAACGGTTTCTATTTAATTGGGCCTCAATTATATATTTAAATTATTTCAAAGGTTCATACTAGTTGTTACAGAAAAATTCCTACAGAATGTACACATGGTATTTTGCACGATATTATTTTACCTGCATCAGCTGTCTCTTTACCAAGAACCAGTTCATTAATTGAACAAATTTATGAAATCAAACGACCGAAACAAGAAGATTTGATGGGTTATTTTTATATATTTTTTAGAAATTGTTCATTTTAAATTATTAAATATGATAAAAAAATCACAGTGCTAATTTTTTTATATTCAATTTAACTTGATGATTTAACAAAGATGGTATAAATATAAATGCATATTGCAATTGGATCCATTAGGGGTAAGTTGTAATTTAATGAAATGGTGAATAATTTAGTGACACAAGGATGATATGAGTTTCTCAGGCATTTAATTTATAATGTCACAGCATCGATATAAATATGGTATTCGGTGTGATCGGATAATGGAGCGTCAAGGTTCTCGGTTCTGATTTGAAGGTCACCGAGTTTGGTCTCTGAAATGAACGATTTTCTTTTCAAGTTAATTGAAAACTATTAGAAATGTTATCGAATATAACATTTCACTTTTATTCAATAATGAATAATACAAATTATCTTTTAAATTTACGGTGCTCAAAAGTTAATAAAAAAATATTTAATGAAATTAAATAGAATATTTTTTTGGTTATCTAAATCAAAATCCATTTATTTATGGTCATTTCAGCTCAAACATTAGTTGATGACTTCAGTGATAGTGATTCTGGCAGAGAAGAATCTGGATTTGAAAGAAAATCTGTTAAAGAGAAAAGGGATAAAGAATATTATGGTTATAATAATTATGATTATTGAAATATAATTTTCAATGACATCCTTGTTGAATAACATAGATTTTGTACGTCTTTATGATGGAATGGCGAGATTTAAGAAAAAACAATGTCGTTATTTGAGTCTTGGTAAAAGCACTTCAGTTCAACGAGTAATTGAAATGTCAATGAAAGCATTTCAGTTACCATTCTATGAAATAAATAATATATACCTTGTGGAAATAAATGAAAAAGGTGAAGTCATTGATAATGCGAAAAATGTCCATGTTGGTTAATAAATGATAATTTTAGATAATTCAGATAAATGGTTGAAAGAAAATGAACCATTTAAAAAACAGTTACAATTTGATATGCGTCGACCTCAGGTTATTTTAAAATTGAAAACGAAAAATGTCGAACGAGATTATATTTCTATCTATCCAGGAGATTTGACGTAAGATAATTGAATACTATTATTTGTTATTTAAATCATCCCTGTTAGAATATATTTTAAATTATTTCCCAAGCATTATCAATCTCAAAGTTGTGATATTATCATAGATTATTAAAGGGTAACGTTTTAATATCGATACTTCACAATTATCGAATATTTATTAATCGTTATTTTTAAAAATATAAAATAATTATAAAATATTGAATTAATAAATATACAAATTAAATATTTATTATTATTATTTTTATCATTATTTATAAATTAAATAAACATGTCAATGATTTAATTTAAAAAAGCGCCAATTTTAGAAACCCCTTGTTTATAAACGGTATCTGGGTGATAATTTTTCTCTATTTGAAAATCAATTATATTCCTGTATTATTAATTCAGCACAAAGATAAACACTATAAGACAGAGATTTATAGAAAACCAATTGTTTCTGGTCTTAATACTTCTCCGGAAAGTCTTTGTGAATTTAAGTATAATAGAAATATGTCGAAAAAATAAATCTATCGTTCATTTCCTTTTTCTTTTACTTTTGCAAATTCAGTAAAAAATGTTGATATAGGAAGGCTATTCCAAATCATTTTAATAATGATAAAATAAACCAGTGGTTCTCAAACTTTTTCAGATGGCGGTACCCTAACAGAAAATTTGAAAAATTAACGGCACCTTACCATTTTTATAATAATATTTCAGCTATAAAATAACAACAAGTTTTGTAATTTATATTTTTAATAAACTAAATCTTTTATAACATATATTAATGTGAAATTTGAACTTAATGGTTTTTGGATTTCTCCTTATTATTAAGTCGCATATTTGACAAATGTACTATTAACTCATTCTCAATTGAGTTCAGTTTTTGCCTTTTCTTGTTCTTAATATTTACCAATAATAATTGATATATGTACCGCAATTTTAAGTAATTCAAAATCTAAGATAGCCTTTTTTTAAAATTAGCAGAGCCTGCGGCACACTTTTCATATCCCTACGGCACCCCGGTTGAGAAACACTGAAATAGACAGTTGATAAAATGAGAATATCTGAGTGTAATTTGATAGCGTATGTAAGAATGATGAGCCCAAATTTGTGTTGGTATTGTAAGCAATTGGGAAATTTAGATTATAAGATCTTTTATAATTCGTGTCAGGTACGAAATATGTCAATAATAAGTCAAAAACTGCGGTTGGATTGGGTTCGGATTTTGTTTATCAATTTACATGTAATTGATGTAATGCCACATAAATTGGAGAGACATCATCTTTGTACTCGAGATTTTGAACATTTTTGATTGAAGGAATTGATCAATATTAGTGAGCACGATATGCATTTTTGATTTTGAAATTTTAATAAAATTTTTAATAATTATTGGGAACGTGTAATTGTGGATAAGGTCATTGGATTCAAAAAATAATGTGCAAAATTCTGTGAGTACGAATGTTTTGAACATTTTTAAATAGTCTGGTTGGTGAATTATGGCTTTGTGGATTGTTCTTTAAGCAGATTTTGTTCTCGGATATATTGAATTATTAATTTAAATTATTATTTAAAAAAAATTCTTATTACAAATGATTTTTTTAAATACCAATTTTAAATTCATAAAAAAACTTTAAAACTAAAATAAATGATATGAAATATTTTTATATTAAATTAAGAAATTTTTTTTATTATATACACTATATATACATAGTTTTTGCTATCCTACCTGATTAAAACTCCCGTTTAAGATGTTATTGAATAGCGCTTTCTTGTAATTGTTATTTATATATATATTATTATTTAAGAATATTTTTTTAAAAATTTATTTGGAATTTAAATTTTAAAATTTTTTAATTATAATTTAAAAATAATTATTAACATAAATTTTCATTTTAAAATTAAAGTACTTTTTAATAGCCTTACTAAAACTTATAAAAAATGAACTAAACTTTAAATAGTAATAGGAACTTTAGTATTGGCACTTTTATAGCAAAATCGATTTTGAAAAATATATTTATTTAGAAAATCATGCAATATAAGTATTAATCCAATTAAAATTCCAATTACTATTGAAACAGATGCAACAACAATATTAGTATTGGCTCTTCGACGTCTAGGATTAGAGGTAAGTTATGAATAATTTCGTTTTAATATTGAAGCCTATTTTATAGACAATATGATTTTATTAAAATCCTAAAATAAAATTCCTTAAGTCTATTCATTTTATATTAGCTGTATTATAATAAAGTAATAAAAAGTTATTGTGAAATTATATATATATAATTAAAATTTTGAAACAATTTGATAATAGAATTGATACTATATTCCGATACAATAATATTAATGTTTTACAGTTAGATACTAAAATGAAAGTTTATATTTCGTAAAATCAGATTTTCAATTATTATTATAAAATATGTTTTTTGTATTCAATCTGGAATACTGAATCCTTTAAACTCGAATCAATGAATCGTTTAAACTTTAAAAATACAACTGTGATTAAAACAGTTTTCGGAATTTGTGTAAATAAAAAATACAAAAAGCAATTTTTGTTAATAAATTTTATACAATGTCTTTCAAAATAATTTTCTTCAGTTTTAATGCACGTATGCCAATATTTGCCCCAATCCTCCATGCATTTCTGACATTCTATTATTTCTTTTGATCATTCGAAATTTTCTTGTGCTTAAATGTCTTGCATCAATTAAACACTTGTGTTTTTGATAGAGAAATCTTTCCATTTTTTTGATGAAATACGCAAAATTTAAAAGAGACTAATAAAAACAGGTAAGCAAAGATATGTAAAAAAAATTATTCGTAAATGATGTAATAATGATGTAATGGAACACTTCTATAAAAGACCTAATCCTACAAAAGATTGAATCCTACAATCAATAATGGTTTGGAGCCGGTTTGGTCAGTTTCGTGCGAACCGTCAGTTCAAAATAATAAATATGCCTAAAATCAACTACTAATTTCAAAAAAATCAAAATTTCTTTAAATTGAAAAAATGTCCGTTTCGATAAATTAAATTAAATTTTTAAATATATTTAAATAATTAAAATATTTCTTAACTAAATTATGTAATTAAAAAATAATTTGTTTGGCGTTTTAATGTAATAAAGTCGTTGCCAAATTTATTTAATTATTTTAAAAGTGTCAATTTTATTTTTATTAGTATAATTCTAAAACAATAATTTCCGGGAATGAACCGTAGTAACCAACTTTTTCTTAGCGATTTTTATTTTAAAATCAAGCAAGCCAAAACATCTACCAATGATATTAATACTGATGACTCCACACAATCTGAAACTACAACAGGAAAATGTGAAGAAACTACAAGCAAGCTTGTTGAAAGTCTTCGTTTATTAGAATCGGTCTCAGGTGCTAGCATGTTAGAGAAGAAAAGTATTTGTGTAGAAGATGGCTACCGAATAGGCATGCCAAGTTGTTGGAAAACCGAGCAACTTGAATGTTTTAGTCAACTTTATCCTTAGTTAAAAATATCAAATGGTTTGATGGGATGCAATGTTTGTTCTAAATTTAGTTCGATTTGTGTTTACAAAGAAATTGGTTGTCATTTTGCATCACAGTGGGTACAAACTCAAGTCAAGGCTGCTGGTGAAGAAAAACATGTTCAACAAGCTTCTTTAAAGAAATAGAACGGCAACATATTCAAGATTCGATTGTCTACTCTCAGAAGGATGGAATAAGAAAGTTTGAATGAATAGTATACGAAAGCCTTAACGGAAAGGTTGAAAGCGCTTGAGAAGGAATGCATAATTTACTATAGCAGTATAACTATTATAGTTATAATATTAATAATAATAATCTTGGAAAAAATAGAGATAGGCTCACAGAAATAAAAAAAATTATCAATATGGTCCCGGTTCTTCTGAAATTTTATTGACGCTTTCGGTTTCTCTCGTTAAACAAATGTCCGAGATAAAGTTAATGATGTTTCACTCCAAATCGTATTATATACGAATCAATGAAATGCTGGATAATTTGAAATTTCGTAAACTTTGAGGTTTTTAGGTTTTGGACAGACCGCGTTATATATAAATTGTCTTAAAAATAGTATATTAGCGTGTAAAATTCTTAAAATCCACAGGTAATAATTGGATTTTGATTTTCAAATTGAGGTTTTTCATATGACGCTAGTTATATGATCCTAGCTTTGAATTTCTTGATTATATGGTTTCTTTTGATTTAAATGTTGACGGAATTGTATCACTTGAATCTGCTAAAGAATCAGATTATGGTGCAAAATTCGAACCACCGCTATCGATGACTATGAAAAATGAATAATTTGAGAAAAAAGAATCAATTTGTAAACGAAATATCTTTTGATTGACTTTTAATTCTTACAACTGATTGCAAGTTGTGTTTGATTCATTATTTATTTCCTCGACAGAAAGTAAATAATAAACAAAACTTTTCGATAACTCCTTATCCAATCTTCTGATTCTTTTAAACAAAACACAATTTTCTTAATTACAGCAAATATTAAATATGAAAATAAATATTACACTTAAAAATTACAACTTTGATATTGCTGATAAATTTAAAATTAACGTTACATTCAATTCGCTTCCCTTCACTTCATTCAATCAGAATAGACCTATGTTTTTGAAAACCAAAGTTATGCATTTTCATTCCAATATTATAGCGTTGTGAAATTTCTTTCGTATTGTAAAATTATTTTGTGAGCAATGTTAGCATAAGGTAGAAAGTAATAGAAATTATCTGTCTTAATATGACACACTAAATGTTTTTGCGTGTATTAACTTGATTAGCTGACATATTCCCCCAAAACTTAACAATTAAATAGGTCTTGTTTTGTGGGTGTCTTTCAATAAATAAATTTGTACTCATTTAGTGAAACTTAACGTAATGGCAAAGTTCATAAATTAGCCAGCTAAGGCTTCGTTAAAAAGAATAGTCAGTCACATAATATAACCATATACAAATTGAGCAATTCCCATTAAAACATTAGGCAAAAATGAGTAATTTATCTTAAATCTTTAAGAATTGTGGTGTTTTCATCTGTTATAATTCATAAGTTTCTGCCTTTTTAATTTGTTTTTCATCATGTTAAATTTTTCATCTTTGAAATCTTCATGGATTATCTCCAGTTTTCGATTTTAATAATTAAAAAATAAAATTATTTTTGGACTTAGTAAGAAAAAGTTAAAAGAATTTTTAATTGAAACAAAAATTTAAAAATCACTTCATTTGTAAAGTGGTAAAGGGTTTAAAAAAATTCTGGAATATTAGATATGTCATATGTCGTTTACAAGGGTTTGGCACTTTATACAATTATAATATATTACTAACGAAGAATCGTGTAAGATATAAATAATTTTCTTTAATTATAAATAAAATTATTAAAAAAAGTATTCTTTTTTTAAATCCTTGAATATAACCAAATATTTCTTTATAAACAAAAAAACTCACTGTTTATTTTATTTACGCTCTTTCTAATCAAATCACTAAATGAACGACAAAGTCAAATTGACACAGATCCTAATACAAAACTTTAAAGTTTAAAATAACATTAATGAACATGGACATATAAGTTCCTGTGGAATATTTTGAACCATTTATAATTTCGAGAATGAAACCATAACCAAACAGATTATTATTTATCTCAATGATGAGAAATGATAATATAAAATATAGCAATATATAATTTAAAAACATACGAATAGATTTGATTTGGCGACAAAAGAACATAATACTGATATGATCATTCAATATATGAAACTCAAAACACCTATAAAAATTACCATTTATATTAGCAATTATCAAACCGTGGTGTACGTGTTTGATACCTTCCGGGTACACGAAAATAATTTAGTAATGGTGGATCAATCAAACTATCTTGCTCAGGACATACTCAAGAATCTCACTAAATATAATAAGTAAAATTAAAATTAATATAATATAGCGAATATTTAACTTTATGTTTATAATAACATTCTGGGCATATTCATTGACATGAAATCGCAATTTATTTAGTGTTAGAACAAGTTTAAAATAAAAAAAACTGCGAGTATTTAAATTATAAACATTTTTCTAATGTAACGGGTACGATTTTGGATAATTTGCCTGAACCTGATTCTTCTGAAATTGACACACATCCTAATGCAAAACTGTAAAGTTTAAAATAAAATTAATGAATATGGAGAATCGCTGATTTACATGGTAAACTATAACAGGCTGAAAATGAAATTTGTGAATTTATCATTTAATTTCCATATAATTATAATTTCTTGTTTTTCAGGTTTTCTTCAAGATCAATTATATTTGCATTTTTTATTGAACAACTTACTACACCCAGTGGGAAATTTTTATGGTTCTTTTAAAAATATATTTACCAATTTTCATCCAATAAAAAATAAACATTTTCGGTCAATGGTGAAATTCAATGAATATTTTGTAAATCAGCCCCATTATATTAAAAATCTTAAATTTTTTATTTGTTTTGAACACATTTATCGACTTTTTATTAATTAGCACAAACTCGTATAAAACATTTAAATTACGAACTTTATTTTCAGCATATGAACAGTCACAAATTTCATTTAGTAGAAACTTCCTTAGATTGTGGGATAACTGAACGTGTCATCGAAAAGGATGAAATACTGTGGTCAATACTTGAAAGATTACAGAAGGAAAGTTTGCGAGCTTTTACTTTAACCAGATTTTATATTCGATCTGTTGCTGATCCATATGGAACGGGAGGGGTAGCTGTTTATGTAGGAAACCTAAAAAAGGGTCTAAGTCAACGACTATATGAAAGAATTTTGATCGATAGATTAACACCTGCAAATCGATGGAATGCAATCGGTTTTGGAAATACTATAATTAATCTTTTTATTAGTTAATTATTTAGAAGTTATTTATTATGACTCTGGGAGTTTAGTTCTTATATATTCAAACGCAGAAAAAGCTGAATCAGCCTATAATATTTTAAAAGAAAGTACTTTCGATGACAATGCTTTAACTGCAATTATTCTGCCTAGAGTAGAGACATCTGCTATTCCAAATGATATACATCCTTTATTAGTGTTCGTCAATGTTAAATCTGGAGGTTGTCAGGTTAATAAAGTTTAAAATTATTATTTTTCATGTTTAAATTAATTTTTAGTTTTAATTTATATATTTGTCATTTTTAATTGTTTTTGACAATAAATTATTTTTTAAAATGAAACACCCCTTGATAAAATCCATTTATTTAATTTTACACAAAGGTTTTATAATGGTTATCAAGATAAGTTTCATATGATTTTTATTTTGTATTTATTGTGAATAAAAATTACAATGAAATACTATAATTGAATATAAAGATCTCAAATTCATAGCTATGTGAAGGAGATTATTTGGTTTTGCTTTTATAATTACAATTTTAAATTTTATATGATTTATATTATTATTTAAAAACGTTACTGAAACATATATTTATTCTTTATTGTTGTTATTATTATTATTATTATTATTATTATTATTATTATTATTATTATTATTATTATTATTATTATTATTATTATTATTATTATTATTATTATTATTATTATTATTATTATTATTATTATTATTATTATTATTATTATTATTATTATTATTATTATTATTATTATTATTATTATTTATTTATTATTATTAATTATTATTTATTATTTATTTATTATTTATTATTATTATTATTATTATTATTATTATTATTATTATTAGTATTATTTATTATTATTATTTATATATATTATTATTATTATTATTTATTATTATTATTATTATTATTATTATTATTTATTTATTTATTATTATTATTATTATTATTATTATTATTATTATTATTATTATTATTATTATTATTATTATTATTATTATTATTATTATTATTATTATTATTATTATTATTATTATTATTAATTATTATTATTATTATTATTATTATTATTTTAAGCTTATTAGCCTTAGCAGGTGTTTTTTGAAATTGTAATTTTTTCACGTGCAAAAAATATGTTAAAAATTTTAAAAACTATAGTTATAATATTAACTTGAAAATCACTAAGGGCCTTTTAAATGTATGTATATTTAGGGTACGGAACTTATTAGTTCATTTAGAAAACTATTAAATCCACATCAAGTGTTTAATCTTGATTATGGTGGGCCTTTGCCTGGTTTGCATTGTTATAGAAATCTTACTAATTTTAAAATACTGGTTTGTGGGGGAGATGGAACAGTTGGCTGGGTGTTATCTTGCCTCGATAATGTTGGTCAAGATGCTAAATGTCCACATCCACCAATGGCCATTGTACCATTGGGTACCGGGAATGATCTCGCTCGAGTTCTTCGATGGGGTACAGGATATACGGGTGCTGAAGATCCACTGTCTCTTTTAAAGTATGTATACATTATATACTATACAATAATTAATTATATACGTTATGAATTATTCAATGTAAATAAAAAGTAAATATTCATAATATATGTTTAAAAATTAGTTCAAATTGACGAAAAAACGATTCCTAATAAATCATCTTGGGGTGTTACTGTGAAATGTTTAATAATAAATAGTTTTTATTCTAATATTTCTTTATTAAATCGCAATCACATTAACAATATACAAATTAATGTTATAATATTCGTTAATTGACTTTTCTAGACATGATAATCTGCAAATTAGTTAAATTTAAAACTTGTTTAAACGTTAAAACTCCTCCCCGATTCGGGTAGAGTTATTACCGGCCTAGTTCGTTCAGGTTGTATGCGGAGAGTGCATATTATTCATTTTGGCATAAACGCCTCCAAATCCTAGCTACGTCACTGCTTTTAAATAAAGTGTGAAATATTAGTATTTTGGCTCATTAATATTATTTTAAAATTCATTATCTGATTCTAATTATTTTGAAGACCTTATAATCTTACTTCTAAAACAGTATAGTCCAAACTTTTTTCATGCTAGACTGTTGCAAATATTTAGATTGAAAAATATTTTTATAGATTTAAAAAAGGTAAATTTTGAAAATCTTGAATATAAAACCCAAACTTTGCTAATAGAGCATATTGATCATACTGTTTTGTAAAATTTATAAATGCATTTGATATCTATTTAAGGAATGGGGGAATTAATATTCTTGTGTCACCAATTCAGCCAAAGCACTATCAAAGTTTGTAATGGCATCCGATTGTGATAGGTACCTAAATGACAAATTTTTGCTATGATGTAAAATTAAATAGTTGACACAAATGTCTGGTGGTGGTTTTATATCTATTTTAATTCTTAAAAATCTTGATTAAATTTAGTATTGATACAATATTATTACACAATAATGTGATATCAAGCTACAAAAGTTATTGTTGTTGTCAGGGTCGAATTAAAATATCCAGGGGCCCTAAGCACTTACCAAGTACGGTGCCCGAACAACCAACCAAACAATTACGTAAGCAATTTACCAAAGTTAGCGGTTAGAGATTTAACCCTCAATCATAAGTTAAATTGAATAGGTAACTCTATGCCTGCACAACATTGACCGTGATGCGTAGACATTTTCAGTTAATTAATATGACTCATTTATTTCATACAGTAATTTAGTAATTGCAAAAAATTGTAGCTCGCTGTGGTGCCCCTTTCTATGCGGGCACCCTAAGCATGTGCTTAGTGTGCTTATTTGTTAATCTGGTACTGGTTGTTGTTAACTTTGATGATACACACATGTGTAATTCAAATCAATAAATATTATTTAAGTTTATCATTAAAATTATTTTTATTTTTATTCATCTTTAATCTGTATTTGTTTACAATCTCATTTGTCTTCGTTTATATTTCGAATAAATCAATTAATGATTTTTCAGGTGAAAAAGACAATTCTGAAAATTTGTGTTAATTTGCAATGAAATTCTGTTGTTTCCAATTTGCTGATGACGAGTTAAATGTGAACTAACATAATTTATTGCAAAATTTTCTTTTTTCTCTTTTAAACTAGAAAAAGTTAAAATTAATTGAACAATATGTTATTCTTAAAATTTAATTTTGATTTATTTTTTATAAAATGATTATATTTTAATGTTCTTTCAACATATCGCATCCCTATAAAAATAAAGTTTACATTTATGGTTAAATATTTAATATTCATTTTTAAAAATAGTAAGTAAATGCACTATTTTATTCTTTGGATTATCATTGTATTGTTTATTGGCAAAGAAAATATACAAATTTTGATAGGATCACATCTATTAAATTTGAAAATATTGATTTTATGGAATCTGAAATTCCTATTCTAACAATATTAAGCAACGATACACGAAAAATCTATTTATAAAAAGCGCACACACACACACACACACACACATATATATATATATATATATATATATATATATATATATATATATATATATATATATATATATATATATATATATACGCTACTTGTGTGCCTACAATAGATGCATCATTGGGATAATCTGAGAGAACAAAAATCAGATAATCTGCAGATATTCATATACATTCAATATAGGGGTTAACAAAACACGATATCAATCAAATATCCCAATACCATTACTTCACACATACAAAATATATTTTTATGTTAGTTCTTAAAATAATGGAGCGAGGACTAAAAAAATAAAAAATATATTTGAAATAATGAAAACAATTATTGCATATTCAAGCTCAAATAGTTTCACAAATGTTAATTCTGGTCTATTGAAAATTTTGAGTATCTCG
Source organism: Schmidtea mediterranea (assembly GCA_022537955.1). Classification (NCBI taxonomy): domain Eukaryota; kingdom Metazoa; phylum Platyhelminthes; order Tricladida; family Dugesiidae; genus Schmidtea; species Schmidtea mediterranea. The sequence continues at coordinate 7,027,867 of CM039682.1, read as the reverse complement.
AATTTTGATTAACAAGTTTTTAAATGAAACGAAAAATTTTAATTAGCCGGTTGATGTTTTTTATAATTGAGTTAACGCACTTCCTTTCGGGAAAACGGTATAAAGTCATTTTTTTAATTGTTGATAATAATAAATATATAAATATATGTAAATTTACAGCATTAATCTGGCCCTAATTTGTTGGTGAGTCATAAACTAAATATATTGTATTTACCCGAGTCTCTCGGAGATGCACAATTTTGCCAGTAATTATTCTAATAAAATTTGATAAAATATTTTTTATAGAAAAAAATTTTTTTTTAATCTGAATTTTTCACCGACATTAATAATTATTAGCTATTAGTTTAAAGTTTGAAATGTATAATTAATAATCATTTTATTGCCGTTTAGAGATGTTGTAGAAGCGGAGGAAATCAGATTAGACCGTTGGACAGTGATGATAAAGCCGAATGAAATGGAGAAAGATGAACAGAAAAGAGCTCTACAACTGCAAGCGAATGCAGCAAATACGAATGAAGAAACTACTCGTATTTTCTTGATGAACAACTATTTTGGCTTAGGGATAGATGCTGACTTGAACTTAGATTTTCATTTAGCTAGAGAAGAAAATCCCGGAAAATTTACTAGCAGGTTTCTTTATAAATATTTTTAAACGATAAATATAAATTTGTAATATTCATTTATAAAACAAAAAAAAATAATTGTAGAAAATCTATTTTTAGGAAAAGTAAATTATTATTTAAAGTTTGATTTGATTAGGAAAATTCTCATAGGCAAATTTGCGTTTGATCAGCTAAATTAATTTTTTATGATGAGTTTGTCAATGAAGATTTATATTTTATTTTCCGTAAATTTTGCATTATTTTTTATTGATTAATTTTTTTCAAATTAAAAATTTTTCATTAAATTTAATAATTTTTAGTTATTATTTTATAATATTTTCTGTAATTAAATTGCCCAATGAGAAGATCCAAGAGCACGTTTTGATTCTTATAATGAACAAAATGATGTATTGAAAAAAATGGTACAAAAAGCTGGTAAAAATAAGTTACAAAAACTACATTTCAATTCAGAAGTTCGACCACAATTTTCAGTCAGAAAACTCTATTGTAAAATATGTAAAAGCAATTTTCCGTAACGAGCACGATTTGGATTTCTAGTTTACATTACTGCTGTTTTAGAATATTTATTTGTCTATTGAAATTCTTGAATCAAATGGATAATTATGTTTGACATAACAAATAATTCAGAATCATTTGAAGATATTTACAATTAGCTATTTGTAACTATGATATATTACATAGAATGTTGACCGGGAGAAAGGAGAAATAAATATCTTACAAAAATTATCATTTATGTATTAAACATTTACAGACAGTTATTTATTTATTCTGAATTCCGGAAACACACAATCAAACTCTTCAACAATATTGAAATACGCATGTTAGCTGAAATTGTTAGTCTTGCTGTCTATGAAATTTTGTTAAATATTGATCATCTAAATGTTTCGTGAGATGAAAGAACACATAAAAATATCGGGTTGTTCGGAAAGTTTATACCGACTTTTAAGGAAAATTTTTAAAGACACAGACATATATATTGTTCTATTATCTTCTACGATATATCTAGCAACCTCGAGATTCAATCCTTAAAAACATTCCATTGAAAAATCTTTTGAGGTGCATTTTAACTAAGTATAAAATCTCAAAGCTTTTTCCATTGCGAAAATTTGGTAAAAATCAAAATAAATGGTTTGTTTGTTCAATAAGCCTGTTTGGGTAACGCATGCTAACGAAGCTTCAAAGGTTTTCCACTGTGGTCAAAGAGCCGTAAGTTCTAGCATTATTTTATTGAAAAGTACTTAATAATGCAAAATTCTTTCCCAATCCAACCAAATACAAAGCATAACCTAGTTTCTATTGTCCCATGACCTTTTCACACTAAATCATTGTACTGGATTTATTTCCATCACTAGTTACTATTTGCTTTATTCCGTCCTATATATATATATATATATATATATATATATATATATATATATATATATATATATATATATATATATATATATATATATATATATATATATATATATATATATATATATATATATATATATATATATATATATATATATATATATATATATATATATATGGAGAAATATTTTCCTAACCAATGTCATAATTCTATTTCAACATATTACTAACATCCAATTATTTATACAATTAGCCTCTACAATTAGAAAAGGATTAATTAGATTAATTACTCTCATGCTTAATAATATCTTCATTTTTACACTAACTCATCACATTTGTTTGTTTGATTTTAGGATACATAATAAAGGAATTTATTTCAAAATGGGATTGCGAAAAATGGTAAATAGAACAAAATGCAAAGACTTGCATCATAAAATCACTTTGGAAGTTGATGGACGACAAATTGAATTACCACCTTTAGAAGGAATAATAATTTTAAACATTCTCAGTTGGGGTGCTGGAGCGAATCCCTGGGGATTTACTGACGATGTTTCAAATCAAAAATTCAGCAAACCAACTCACTACGATGGCATGTTAGAAGTCGTAGGTGTGACAGGGGTAGTTCATATGGGTCAAATATTTTCAGGATTGCGCACAGGGACAAGACTGGCTCAAGGAGGCCATGTAGTCATTCTTAGTAGTTTTCATTTTTAAACCTTTTTAGATTCGCATAACCTTGAAAACTTCAGTTCCTGTACAAGTTGATGGTGAACCATGGATTCAGTCTCCATGCCAAATAACAGTTCTTCGGTCTGCATTAAAAGTAAAAATTTTCACATACTTTAATAGAAACTCTTATGCGCGCGCAACCATTGGTTAAAAAAGTAGCACTTAAAATTATGAAATTAACTTGAGTTATATTATTATATTTCGAAATAATTTAAAAATTTATAATCGATTTTGCACTTAATGTAACAGGAAATTTAACATAATAATATCATTATAATTTTATGATAATTATATGATAAATAATAAAATTTGAAAATCGCAGTTGGCAATTTCGAAAAAATAAAATGAAAGCAATATATTGATAATTTGTTAGTAACTGAAATTTAATTTTAAAATGTATATTATTTTATCAGTTATATATAATTGGCTATGATACCATTTGTTGATTCCTATCTTTTGATCTTTCATAAGGCTTCCTTGTTTTTTATTCTACAATATGAAGGCTGCTACCTGTCGTTTCTGAATCTTTCAAGTGACGATGAAGAGAATGCAGTTTGCATTTCTTGTTTATTTAAATCAAGAGCTATATAACACGATTTTTCTTTAATAGCTCGGATAATTTCTTTTTCGGATGTTGTTGTAAAACTGTAACCTCTGCCTGTCAGGATTTTCATGAAATAATCGGTTAAATCTCTTCCAGCCAAAACCATTTTGCAAATTGCATAATGCAAAACATGGCCTGTTGAAAAGCAAGAACATTGATAGATACAGCAATAATGTAAATTGAACAAAAATATCTTTATCGCAGCTTTCATTGTCATCATTATTAAATCCATATCCATTCTTCGAATTAAACCATTTAACGTGTCCGCTAACTTGAGATTGAACCATAATTGAATTTTATAAAGCAAAACGAATAATCGAAACGAAAAAATTTAATTAAATCCAAATCGAAACCAAATTCAAAAGAAAATCAGATTCGAGAGAGTTTAAACAAAACTTCTTTCAGTCCCAAATTACATAAATTTCCAATCGATGAGAAGAAAAAATTCTACAAGAAAACTTACACACATACCAAATTTAAACAATCCTATACATTTCACTTAAATAAACAAACTTGCTAATCAAAACTCAAAATAAAATCCAAAATTCCAATCCAAACTAAATGTTAACAGGAAAATCTCGCTTAATAAAACTAATCAAATCGATTCCACCATATCTTATTCCAATTTAAATCTAATTCTAAAAAAATTCGCATGTGTCCGCACACTAATCAAAACTTAACCGCGCCACCAATCGCACACACAGAAGCGTAAAACTTGTCAAAATTAAAGCTGTTATGCTAGAACACCATTGAATTAATAGTACTCGAATTAGATGAAATATTAGTTAATTTTGTCATTCCATTGTTTCCACGAAATCTATAGGTATGAAAATAAAAAAAATTAAAACTATTAGTGAAACACATAAAAGTAGTTTTTAATTTCTCTTTTTTCTCATCATACTCTCCTTATCTTTCGTCATTACTTCAAACTCCTCCCTATCAATTAACTGGACCTTTGCAATGTAACTCGATTAATAGTTAGAGATTTACAACCAAATTGAATTATTGCAACAATTTAGAATGAGGTAAGTGAAATTATATTTTTCCTAAAATAGATTTAGCCCGAAAAAACACAGAACTTCTCTTTTTTTCTCAGATGAAGACAGTTTTTTTCAGTTAAACTGGCATTTGCCATGACAATTAACAAATCACAAGGACAAACCTTAGATATTGTTGTTATATATTTACCAGAGTCTTTTTAAGTTATGAACAGCTATATATTGCTATTTCTCGAGCACATAGTGCTTGCGATATCAAAATCAAATTTTTTGACCGAATAAATCCAGGAAATGTTTTTTGCAAAAATATAATTTATAATGAGATATTTACTTTTAAGTTGATAATAAAATGATTTTTCAGATTCAAATATTCGTGTTTTTCTTCGTCCGACAGGCTTTGTTGCTACTCACTGGATGTGACCTTTTTGCACATCTTGAAACATGTTTCCTTCAAATGTTTTACCCCTATCAAATTTTATGACATGAAGAGCACCAATCTATAACCAACGATTTCTTAACTCACTAATCACATTATATTCATTTTAAGAACATATTGCTCTTAGTACTATTTATTTAGTTTTTAGATCGAAAAATTCCTAAAATATATTTCTTTCCATACATAGAATTTGGAAAAAGACAACATATATCCATATAAACACTATCTAGAATCTTTTTGAAACAGTATTGGTTCTTTCGTTCTCTTAGTATACATTTTCCGCTTCTGGGAATTTTCAAA
>CM039682.1:6945321-7017821 GCA_022537955.1 Schmidtea mediterranea | reverse complement strand
AGAAACCATGCTATTTAAATTTATTCACTTAGGGAGCATACATTAAGGACGTCTACTAAGAAGAGGGAGGGAGGGGGTTTTCGCAAAAGAGAAATGGGGACACTAAGGGGAGGGGTCCAAGTGCTTAGGACATCTCCAGCAGCATTGATCGTTTAAATATTGTAAATAATGGATTAATGATTTTTAAATTTTTCTATTATATTTTTTATATACAATATATGGTACGTAAGCGGCATGTTTCACGTTCCCTATTTTTCCCATTTGATCATTTTAATCATGTATGCATGTATTTTCTCTATTTTTCAACCAATATTGTGTACTACTACATATATTGTTTACAGTAAACTTAGCCTATATGCTTATAAATTATTTAAATTTCTTCTGAAAATAAAGGATATCTATTTTTGAAGGGATGTCCACTGGAGGTGCTCATGAAAAGTGACAAGGGGAAAGGTGGATCAAAAATTGATTGTTTTTTGGGGACGTCCTCAATGGATGTTCCTTTACAAGGATGTATAGGTTAATGTTACACCAGGATTTGAGTTTTTAACCCATCGGTGAAAATATTCAGATTATACATACAAAATTTCACATGTTTAGTTTGCTGACATAAAAAGTTTCATCTGACTCGTAAGGTACCTCCTGTAAATTATATCCATTGGTTATTGTTTAAATATTCGTAGTAAACTTACTTTTAAAAATGTTTAATGACATTGGGTTACTAAAGATATATTTGATTTTTTAGTTCCGCAAGTCTAGATTTTGGCTAATTTAAGCTACTTTCAAGAAATTAAATATTGCTTTCAACTAATGTAAAATATCGACATTTTTGCCTTAAACTATGAATTACAAACGACAATTTAAAATTACTAAAAATTGAAAGCTATTAATATCTATAAAAAAGATATAAACTTTAAAAAGAACTAATAATGGACTGAAGTTTTTATTATTAATAGTAAATATCTGTGGCAGTGTGATAACATGTGCCCTACTTACTAATTAGCTGGCATTCGGAAGTAAACTACAATATTTTATTAGTAAGTCAATGTACCGCAAATGTTTGTCATAAAACATTATTAAAAGAAATTTATATCACAAGTATTTAAGCAGTAAAAGCCACATACTAACATACAATTTTTTTCGTTACTAGACTTAACCTATGTAATTTTCTACATAGAATCCAAATATTGTCGCTTTAGTCCTAAACATAATACCTGTTTTAACATAAAAATTTATTTAGCGAAATTTTCAAAAATGAGAAAGTGTATAATGAATAATTTAAACACGGGATATATAGAAACAGAGTTTTTGATTTAGAAAAGATAGAGAATTAAATTAGAATTGTTTATGGGTGTGTGAAACAGATGTAATTTAATTTTTTAATTTGTAATTTTAATTGCATGGAATTCTAATAGTTAAGTGTAAATATTGTTAATTTTACAATAAATAATATCAGAGTAAATGGAATAAATATGAATATTATAAACAAGTGAATATAGGATACTGATATTGGTAAGTTTATTTTAACTGATTCATTGGAAAGTAAAGTTGATATAATGGTGCCAAAGTTGGGAATGCTGGATTTAGAGACACAAAAAAACATGAACAAGAATGGTGATAACCATTGATTCTTCAGCTATTTCCATGTATAATTAAATGAAAGAAGATAGTTTTGCACCCAAACATGTTGTCCAGAATGTAACATTAAGTGAGGATATTAAAACTGACGAAGTGATTTTGAATCCATTTAATTGATCCTCTGGAACACGCTGTTTTTAGCACAAAAATGACAGCAACATTAAGATTTACTAGTAAAGCTCTTATTGTAGTTTAGTGTGTGTTAAAAATGTGTATTTATAAAGAAAAGTATTGGTACAGACTATTCCTGAATGAATCAAGCCTTTGTACAATTAACGAAATGAGTAAAATCAAATAGTTTGTTAATTTTGCAATAGGTGACCAGTGTTATGAAGAGATGTTTCTAATCTATGTAAATTTACAAAGCATCTGAAGCAATATAAATAAGTGTTATTTTATATATGCTAGATTTTTATTTAATGACCATAATTCAGGACAATCATGATTTAAGGGTGGAATAGACTTGTTTTTTCGTAGAACTGGATAAAGACGGGTCAAATTTTAGGGTGATGTAGGTGTTGATAAAGGATAATAAATAAAGACAAATCCGGATCATCTGCCAAATACTTGTTGATATTTCATTGGTCAAAGTTAAAGAGAGAATTTAAAGCCAATTTCTTAGTTGAGTCTGAGTAGGTCAAAATTTATTTATAAGCTATGAGAGTCGACGAAAGAGTTAATGTATTTAATGTTACCAGGTCTATTGAGTGATGTCCAAATACATGTGCCTTAAAGACACAATAGATTTTGTTTCGTGACCATACAAGTTGTTTGCCTCTCCAATGTGACGAGAAATTTCACCTAGGCATTATAGCACAAATTAAGCCTAGATTGTCTGGGTAGTTAACTAGCAGGACATTATACACATTGTAATCTTTCGATACATTGTAAATGCACATACACGAGAAAACTTCATTGAAACTATGAACAAATAAATCAATGTTTTATCTCACTAGTAATAAAAGTTTGCAAAGGCTTCCGACAGCTATATTACAGCTGCACACAACAGCGGCCAGCTTAAAAATTTAAATAAAGGAATAACCTGGATCCAAACATACTAAATAATTGTTATTCTCTGGCAGAATTTCAACCTTAGTATCTTTTCATATATAATTAGCATTTAAAGTCCAAGTTTTAATTCTTTAATAAATAAACATTAAATTTGTGATAAACAACATTATTTTAAATAATTCTTATTAAATTTTTTATTGTTAAAATTAATCAGTAAAAACTTTTACTGACAAAAAAATATATTAATATATTAGGGGATTTTGGTATAGTTTAATTCATCGAAATTCAATCCATTTTCTTCTAATTTTATTTCTTGCCTACATTATGTTTTAATCAAAATTAAATTGATTTTAATTTGTTTATCAATCTAAAATTATTTAAAAAATATGCAGAATAATATTATTAAAACCAAAATTTTAAAAGATAATTTTATTTATTATTTGATAATTTAGATTTGAAGTTATTAGTTAGATTTAATTTTTTAATATAATTTTTTTGGCAATCTATAACTTAGCTTATGATTTTAAGTTATGATTTAGAATTAGGTTAAAATTTTAAATTTCTTTATTAGAGTTCAATTTTGTAAGCGGATGATACGCAATTAAGATCATGGGGTATTTAAGTCCTTCTATATAGTAATATATATATGCAAAGACTTTATCAATCTAATAATTTCTCAAGTATTGAAATAATTTTTGTTAATACTTTTTTGTTTGCATTTTGGAATGTGTCAAAGGTTTCTAATCGTTGAGTATTTGCTGAACATGAAAATTTACTAATTTTCATAAATTCTCCTTTTCGATTTTCTTTTTATCATTTCCTTAAAGATTCTCTATAAATATTTGTTATATTGTGTAAAAATAAGAATAGAAAATAATGTTTAAAAATACCAAAGAATTAAGTACTTAAGCAGAAAATTAGTTTTTATACATACTTCACCAATCTACTGCAAGGTGTAGATTTGGATACCCCTAAAGTACATACGCTTTTGCACCTCCAAGATATTCCTATCACTAGAAACACATGCTTGTTTTGGAGATTATCTTATTCCTCATACGATGAATACGTTTTTCCTGGACCCATCAATGATAATTCAAAACATTATTTTTTTATTAAAAAAATATACGAGACAAATTCTATAAACAAAAAATTTCAACAGTTTTGAGCTATTCTGGAGAACAATTCGACATTTTAAAATTCCAAGTATTTTCACATTTCTTTGTAGTTATTTTTTTTAACAGCAATCACCTTTGCTAGATGAGAAAATAAATGAAACCATTCAAAGAATTGAGACTCAGACTGAAAGTTTTCAATCAACAAGCCGATCTTTCTTGACGTTTTCTATATGAATATGAACTGACAATGACATTTGTTTGTTTTAACAATTGCTAAATTGCATTCATAATTTCCTTTATTGTTTCTGCTTCGGTAGTAAATAAATTAAAAAATCAAAAATTTTGATTAAAATTTTGATGTAATTTAAATCTGATAAATGCATTTTGTTTTAGACATTGTTTTAAAATCCTTTATTGCTCTAATTAATTTTTATTTTTTATTACCAGACTTCGATTGGGATAGATTCAAATTCATTCTTAATTCATTATAATTCATCCTGTTATTACAAATTTATTTCAATACTTGACAATATACACTATTTTTAATATTTTGTTCATCCTCGGCCTTGATGAACAATGTTGATGAATTCGTCGTCCACATACAGCCATCCGTGCAAGAAGCACTCGTTTATTAAATTAAAGTCTGTGAATTTGAGAAGAAAAAAGTTGAAAATTTCTAGCACAGTTGACTTAGAAATTGCAACCAAAATTATATCTACAAATGTTATATCGCTACTTTTCATGGTTTGGTTGAAATTCTTGTGACTGACAGACAGACTGATATATATTTTTTGTGTTTTATAGTTTAGGATCTAGATCTAGGAAATTATTATTATTTTATTTGACTACCTTGTTGTGTGCGGGTATTCTGAGGATCTTTCATTCACTTTCTAAATTTCTGCCTACAACAAGATAAATAGCTATTTTAGATACACGATACTTCTTTGAATCTCGTAATATGGATACACCTCTTTTGTAAGTCAATTATCTCCTGATTGTCTCTTTCTAGAAATTTGAAACCTCTTTGTTTACACAGTCAAAACAAAACGGTCATTGTAAAGTTTTGCTCTTTCGAGAAAACACAAATAAAACTGGAAACAACTTTCATGTTGTAGATGTTTTGCCGCTTCCATTTTCGACCACTATTCAAGGAAAATGACGAAATAATATGCTAATTTTCTTATAAATAATTATTTAAATGTAATAATTTTTATGATATTGATCTATGACTTTTCTATACATTTTATTTTGTCCAAATTTTGATGTCACTTTTATTTTGTAGAATTAATAATAAATTTACAGATGTGTAATATACATCTATTTTTACTGAAGGGAGTAAAAATTTTTACATTTTTTATAAAAAAGATTTTTGTGTGTTTGTTTTAAATAGACACTTAGTAATATGTAATAATTAAAAAATCACTAAAAATGATTTATTTTTTAATTAAACATTCCTTAAATTATACAATTTTTATTAATCATTTCCTATTTAAATGACTATAGTGAAATTTCCATTCCTATAATTTTGCTTATTTGATGTAAAATAATTATATTAAAATAATTATATTAATTATATTATTAAATAATTAAATAAATTTGGCAACGATTTAATTAAACGATAACGCCAATAAAAAACCTTTCTTACGATATATTTCGATAGCACAGCTATCATCTTCAGGTACTCAAAACCAACTAAAAATATTATGAATTAACATTTAATTTAAACAAATTATTTTTTATTAATTTAATTTTTTAATAAATAAATATTTTTAAAAATATATTTTAAATTAATTTTAAATTTTAAATTTTTTACTTATATTCTAATTTTTTAAAAATTAATGCAATTTAAAATTTTCAATTATTTTAATAATATTAAAAAAACAAACATGATTTAACATACGTAAACTATTTAAAAACATTCAAAATATTCGTAGTCACAGCACTCTGCACATTAATCTTTGGATCCAATGACCTTATCAGCAATGCTTCACATATCACTCGTTCCCAATAACTATTAAAACTTCTCAACAAAATTCTAAAATCAGACATTCCGATATCACTTTTACAGCCTCTATTGTGTTCACTAATATTGGTCAAACCCTTCAATCGACAATGCTCTAGAACTCGAGTACAGAGATGACGGGAAGTCTCTCCAATGTATGTGGCATTACACCCATTACATGTAAATTGATAAACGAGATCAGAACACAATCCAACCGGAGTTTTTGATTTATTAATAAACATATTGCGTACCTTACACGAATTAGAGACGATCTTATACTCTAAATTTCCTATCAGTTTACCCAACTTCCTCTTATAATTTGTAAAGCCTTCAGAGTACGGCAATACTAACACATATTTAGGCTCAATTTTTTTATATACATTTTTACCATCACCCAGATCAACATTCAATTCACACCCATCCGACAAATTACATTCAGACTTTCCACAACATGGATCCTTAGGATTTTTAATCAATTGATGACTTTCTCTCCGTCATCGAACTTTTGCCCAAGGTCATAATTTTATAACATGTGAAACGGAGAGAAAGTCATCAATTGCGTTTTTGGATTTGTTAATTCAACGCAAAGATAAACAGTATGAGACAGAGATTTATAGAAAACCAACTGATACTGGTCTTTATACTTCTCCAGAAAGCTTTTGTGAATTTAAGTATAAGAGAAATATGGTGAAAGGATTGATTTATCGTTCATGGGCTTTATCTTCTACTTTTGCTAATTCGGTAAAAAGTGTTGATAAATTGGTTGAGTTGTTGATAAAGAATGGATATTCTAAATCATTTTTATTGTTGATGATAAAAGAAACTGTTGATAAATTGATTAAAAATCCTAAGGATCCATGTTGTGGAAAGTCTGAATGTAATTTGTCGGATGGGTGTGAATTGAGTGTTGATCTGGGTGATTGTAAAAATGGATATAAAAAAATTGAGCCTAAATATGTGTTAGTATTGCCGTACTCTGAAGGCTTTACAAATTATAAGAGGAAGTTGGGTAAACTGATAGGAAATTTAGAGTATAAGATCGTCTCTAATTCGTGTAAGGTACGCAATATGTTTATTAATAAATCAAAAACTCCGGTTGGATTGTGTTCTGATCTCGTTTATCAATTTACATGTAATGGGTGTAATGCCACATACATTGGAGAGACTTCCCGTCATCTCTGTACTCGAGTTCTAGAGCATTGTCGATTGAAGGGTTTGACCAATATTAGTGAACACAATAGAGGCTGTAAAAGTGATATCGGAATGTCTGATTTTAGAATTTTGTTGAGAAGTTTTAATAGTTATTGGGAACGAGTGATATGTGAAGCATTGCTGATAAGGTCATTGGATCCAAAGATTAATGTGCAGAGTGCTGTGACTACGAATATTTTGAATGTTTTTAAATAGTTTACGTATGTAAAATCATGTTTGTTTTTTTAATATTATTAAAATAATTGAAAATTTTAAATTGCATTAATTTTTAAAAAATTAGAATATAAGTAAAAAATTTAAAATTTAAAATTAATTTAAAATATATTTTTAAAAATATTTATTTATTAAAAAATTAAATTAATAAAAAATAATTTGTTTAAATTAAATGTTAATTCATAATATTTTTAGTTGGTTTTGAGTACCTGAAGATGATAGCTGTGCTATCGAAATATATCGTAAGAAAGGTTTTTTATTGGCGTTATCGTTTAATTATATTATATTAAATAATTATATTTCAAACAAATTCAATGATAATTTAATTATTTATTATGCCTATAATGACTACATAAATTTTCAGTAGAGTCAATTTAAATTGTTTTAAAGTTTTAAAAAAAATCACTATTAAATTTAAAATTATTATTGTAAATGATTTTTAAATTAATTAATTTTACTTATTTTTATTTAAAAGAATATCCAATCACCAAATAGCAATTATTCAAAATTTTAAAATAACCAACTTCTTAGAATAAAAATTAATAATGAATAAATTAGGAAGGCTAAAAACTAATTATCCTATCAAATTCAGTTGATTGATTTAAACAATTTTCTTATTTCAACTGAAAATACTTTTAATTTGAAAAGTATTTATGAAAGTGAGGAAATTCCATATGGGAATAAATTGATAGAGTTTCATACAATATATTTTTCTACTCTCCTTTTACATAGATATTTTACCATTGGAAAAATTAAAACAGATCACAACGAAAAAAAGATTGCCAACATTCTCCATGTTTTCCAGAAATTGTTTTAATCATGCTTTTCTTACCATCAAAAGGAATGCAAACGTTTTATCTAATTTGTATTTAAACTGTTTAGTTATTATTACTAATAATGTTTTGTTTGCTCACGTAATCTGTGTTGAGTTGTTTTAAATTATAAGACATTATTGAGCCAAGTCGAGTCTCCAGTAAATTCTGCGTGTATATTAATGCTTTATTTTGTGACTGTATAAACTATAAATTATGCGCTGCAAAGACAAATATTAGGGACAGATGGTAAGTTATAAGTTATATTTTTCCTTAAATTTAAATTTTTAAAAAGTTATTTAAAATTTTACAATTTTATGATTGTTGAAAAACGTAAATCTTCCAAAACGTGCAACTGCATTATAATTTTGTGAAAATAATAGATTCCCTTTATTACATGGAAACTTCTATCAAATTCAATTTTTAAAAATATTTCCTACGATGAAAGGTTAAGCAAATAAAAATCATTCTTATGGCTTTGTCGTTGATAATGTTTGTTGTCCTGCTCTTTAATTATTATACAATTTTAGAATTTGAAAGTTTTAAATTCAGAAATCTATGAATGCTTACTTTCAAATGTACGTATAGAACTTATCATACAAGAAAGGTTTTTCTATATTTTGAAGTTTTTTATTTAAGTTTTCCAAACGACAACAAAACCCATCAGTTCTCACAGTTCACAAGTGTTTTCCAACAGTAACATAAATTATATAGTTGAATTGTAATAAACAACATAAACTTGCACTATGTTTTTTACTGAAGACATTTTTTTTCACCTTTAATCAAAAACAGTAAAATTTTAATTTAATTTCTAATAATTAATAAAAAATGATTTTGTGTTAGATGAGTATAATATTACATTGGTGTTGATTCCATAAAATTATCAGGTGAATTAAATCCTCCATTTGAATTAAAGTAATCAATATTGCTCAAGTCTCTATCCTTTTGTATGATTTCAATTTCAAAATCCACACTACTCTGATCATTTTAAGTTGAATTATGTTATGTTTTAAATGACATTAAATTAGAATTAACAAAAGTATGTATACTTGTTAAAAATTCAAATTATCGTCAAATTTAACTTTGTTTTCACATTTTTCTGAGCATAAGTAAAACGTAATGAATTTAATTTTTCTATAATTAAATATAAAGAATTTTAAAACTGGATCAAGTTCCTTTGGGTATTGAAAACTTTTAATTTTCAAACATTTTTAATAAAAATTATTACATATTTTAATATTTTATTAAAGAAAAACGGATTTGTACTACTTTTAGAATAAAATAATGTTTCAAAACTTTATGGATTTTCTATGAATTTCATTTTTTCACCATTGATCTCTTTTTAATTTAATTGATTTTCAATGCTTTTTAAATTATTAATCAATATGAAATAAAACATTGATCAATAGCTTAAAAAGAATTGAAAATTGAAAATTTTATATTAGAAAAAAACAGAAAATCATATTAAATTGAAACAAATAAATTAATTTTTAAAAGCAATAATTATCTACATATTTTTTCTCAATAGAATGGCTATTAGGAATTACAATTAAAAAGAAATGATTAAAAAAGATTAGGGAAAAATTTTTTGGCAAAAAATTTAATTGAACAACTACAAATTCCAAATTAGAAAATCTAGTTTCTTTGAAAACGGAATTTGCGTGTTAAATGGCCCCTAAATACTAATTATAAAGTTTATATAAACAAACATTTTATAAGTCAATAATAAAAATGAAACCTATAAATTGTGAAAACTGCAAAATTGATCCGCATTCGTTCTGAAAATTTTTAAAACTGGCACTTCTACTTTCACTGCTTGGTAAGATCTCTGGTTTTTTGTAAATCAAAGAACCATAAATTAAAAAGATCTCTCCAAAGGGAGAATCCGCAAAAAAAAATTTGTGCTCACAAAAGCAAAACACAGAAAATTCAGAAATTTTGATATAATAAATGAAGAATTTAAGTATTTTGTATTAATACTCGAATGTATTTATTATAGTATGTCAAAATATTCATGACTGTTTAATGGTTGATGACATTTTATATTATTCATTTTGAAAATAATTAATTAGGATTTCGTTAAGTTTAGAACTATTACTGAAATAAAATATGGTACAAATATTTACAGGTTAAAAAGAATCTAATAATAATAATAATAATAATAATAATAATAATAATAATAATAATAATAATAATAATAATAATAATAATAATAATAATAATAATAATAATAATAATAATAATAATAATAATAATAATAATAATAATAATAATGGAGAATATAAATCATCGCCCTTGAATAGGAATGTATAGAGACATGAGATTGAAATCTATTCAAATCCAAACATATCTGAGTATCATAAAATTCAATAATAGCTCTGGTAAGTCAATATCACAAATTACAAATTTGATATAATCAATTGAAAAACCTAATTTTGCCCCCCTATACTTGTAATCAATAAAAATACAAACTGGTAAAGCTATCTCATGATAAAAATAATCTATCGATTTTCTCAGTATAATAACATAGCTATCGATCAAAATTTTAAAAATATATAATGTGCCAACAAATGTGGCGTATTGATTTTGTCACTTTCTCGTAGAGCAGCACATCACAGATAAGGCATCGAACTCTCGTCCACTAGTACGACCTTCCTATCTCTACTACTGGACCTAGAAGTCAGCCGACTATGATTGCCTGAAGACATCGTTGCGGAACGACCTCTCGATTGGTCTCGTTCAGTCATTTCCAATGAATTGCTTCGACGACTGTTACTTAAAATCGGTCTACGATTTTTTACGTTGTTTTGACTTCGAACATTTTCCACTGAATTCATTCCACTATTGATTGGTGCGTCTGATTTTCGTGGAGTGGCGGCGGTGTCTGTTTGGTTTGGAGATGTTCGAACTGTGGAAGGACTTGGTTTTGAGTATCTGGTTGAAGGAGTTATATGGGTTATCTTTTGAGCATTTGATATAGAATTCGAATGAATTTTCTGCGGTTCTTTTGATTTAGAATCTAGATTAATTATTAAAACGTCACATTCTCTGTTGTTTCTTTTTTTCTTTAAATATAGAATCAATATTTTTTAGAATTTTTACTTTATAATCGATTAATTCTCAGGTGCAATTATTGACGAATTTTACTTTTACAACAAAAAGGTTTTTAGTTTTTTGAGGCTTTTCGTAAACTTTTGTGTTAAAAGCATTTATTAGGATCATTAGTTATGTTCTAGGGAGATTTATTTTATTTCCAATAAACTATTTGCAATAATATTTGCAAGTTATTTGCATTAATATACCGTTATAAATGGCTGTTAATAAATACCATTTGAGATACGAGATCCAGTTCACACAAAATCATATACATACGAACAAATCATTAAAAATAATCACAAATTAATTAATAAATTAATTTATATATATATATATATATATATATATATATATATATATATATATATATATATATATTGGAATGACATAAAGAAATTTTTTTTATCATTGTTTGACTATGAATCAGATGTTTAATTGATATTCACAAAAATAATTTACTCTAAAAAAACTGTTTATTCAATCAAATAATAAATGAATATTGTTGGGGTTGTTGGCGAAAAATGAAAAGAACAATTATTGATATGACTTTAAAGTGTTTTTTGGCTGACAACAATAACGAATTCTAAACAAATTTTATTGATCAGCAAAATTGATTAACAATTTACAACCAAATGACTATTGAGTGCTTTTTGAAACCATTCTAGAGTAATTACACAGCACATCTTCAATAAACTTGGAATATACAACCATTTGGTTATTACTGCTGGTTTCAACAATCTATATAATTGATTTAGTTGCTTTCTATTTCCAATTTGAAAATACTAGTAACTCGACACAATTCAAATTGCTTTTCAATCTAACCCTGTTTTCTCTAATAATTTCGTATTCACGTTTATCCATTTTATTTCCCTTATCATTTCCTCTTTTTTACCAACTTTTTAAAATCTCCCTTTAAAATATCTTTATTTTGCTCTTACTTTTCAAATTTTTACATCAACATCCCTTTTACTTTATATTCCCCCTTTCAATCTGCTCACTAATAATGATTTAATTTTATTATTTAATTATCTCAACAATATCAATTGTTAGAAGATAATTATTTGTTTATTGAAATGGAAATGTTTATAACAAATCTAAATAAAATGATTGTAGCATAGCGTCGACAATACTGATCTGATTAATAATTAAGTTGTCATAGATTCGGCTTTGGATCAAAATTTGCAACGACAGGAATATAATAATTAAAACAACTGCTAATTGCTTCCTTTATAACAAATAAATTATTTAATTATTTCCCATAAATTCATTATTTAAGAGAATATTTGAATGATTATATGGAAAAAATACCATATATTTTGATAATAAAATCAAATAATTTTTAGATACCAGAATAAAATCTCGAAAATTAATAATTTATATGTCCAAAATCATTTAAATAAACCTTTTAAGTGATTTATTAGATCTTATTTTTAAAAAGACGTAAAATATTATATACATCATATCGTTCAAATAGTTTCCTACATTCACTTTCAAAATATATCAATGTTTTGTTTTCTATTAAACACAAATTATCGGCACTGGCCTTTTTTCAACAAACAATTTTTTACAAAAATCTTTCATAATTTTTTTAAAAATTTTTTTCAATTCAAATGGAATAATAATATTTATTTAATAGTCAGACGAATTCAGAAAAATTTTATCAAAATTTCATTGGCTGAATTTCATTTTAGCAAAACTGTGAAAATATTTAGTATTTACAGTAAATTCATTTTAATTAAATAAAAATATTGATATATAGTCTGAAAAGAAAATAAGAATTATTGCTAAATATAATTAAAAATTTTTTTTTAAATTTTTTTTAGAATTTTAACAAGTGCATTTTATAAAATCTATGAAAAAGATTATACAAATTAATTAAAAAAAAAATCTCTATTATTTATATTTGTGACGAAATTTGAAATCATAATTAAAATTTTCAAATTTTATGCAGAAAGTATTACAGTTAATATCTAATATCAAAATTGTCAAATTATGAAGCTCAAAACATTTAACTTAATATTTTGCTTATAATTTGTCAGTAAAATATAGTATTAAAGTAATGAAATTACTATTCTGAGAACGAAAATGCACATATTGGAGAAATATAAGAAATCATATTTTAATAATTTAAAAAACATTGTTGATGGAATGAAATTTGATTTAAGTACAATAATTTCAATGATATACTTAATGTATACATAAATAAGCCAATCAACTCCTGTAACGTTATTTAAAATATTGTTTAACCGTGTAATCATTGAGATTCGAAACATTTTAAAATTTTTGGATTTTGCTCATTTAGGAGAAATCGAAAGTCATGAATAAAATTTTTGATAATAGTTACATTAAAATGTTCAATGTTGACAGTAAAATATTTTTTGTAAATTAACTAGTTTAGAAACTTTTAAATATTTGTTTTTTAAATATTGTCATAAAAATTTTAAAATACAATATATTTTTATAAAAAAACATTCTAGTCTAACCTCTTGAATGATACTGATGGTCTGATTCATCAGGCCAAATATTTAAAATGTACAATAGAGTTTGTGCTTGTTTCTTTGGATCGAGAAGGCTTTTATCTAACTTTTTTGCTTCTTCCGGAGATGGAAAAAATAAAACTGGACCCAAACTTGCAGCCAGTGCTTCGTTGGTCATTTTATTTACTTCACTTCTACTCGAAACCCTCTTTAAATGATCCAGCAGATGCAGAATGGTATCCTGAAAAATCAGGCAATGCATTATGAATACATATATTTCGCGTACAATTAAAATAATAATGATATAATAAGTGTATATTATAAAAAGATATTTAATAGGATTTATATAAAATAGAGTATATCAACTAGATTATACATGTTAAAATACGGATTGTGTAGTGAATTGATATCGTCTGCGATTAATCTTTCAATATTATCTATTTAACTTTCAATAATTGGTCGATTGGATTCGCAATGCTGCTTCTTAACGATTGAACAAAATTTCAATGAAGCGATTTATAACTTTTGTGTAAGTCTGTACTCGATGTGAACTGTTTGTCGTTTAGGGTGATGTGAGACTCACTTGTTATATTTGTGGTCAAGTGTGCCTAATAAAGTATTGTATTTCACATCTTTTAATTTTAATAATTCATCAGGCCAATGAAAATTTTTTTATAAAACTGTTAGCCATTCCATAACTGTATTGAGATTCTTGTTACCTTGATCTGTCGGTTAGATGGTTTATAAATGAGAAAATTCTTAACAGATAGATTGGAGAAGGTGGATGCTTTTCATGGCCACGTTTGCCAGATTTAACTACGTTGGATTTCTTTTTATGGATATATATAAAATCTAATGTTTATTCAACCGAAAATGGATCTTTATGATCGTTCCAAGATACAATCATTTATGTGATTTCTGAAATATCGGAAAATCAGCTCGAAAATGTTTTCAGAGAATTGCAGAATCGTATTCCGATTTGTACTACTAATTGTGTTGGATATGTTGAAAATTAATAAAAACAATAAACTATTTAATTTTTTCTTCTTTTTATTTTAATTGCATTCGAACTTTATGGACATCCTGTATATGAAAGAACAAATGTAAAATAAGTAATAAATATATACATTAATAAATCAACATTTAATTTTTGCCACATTTGATGACTTTTTCGTAGGAATTTCATTTAGTTTCATTTTGATAAAAAATTGAAATAATTTTTAATATTTGGCTTTGACTTTATTATTTGTTATTAAAATTAAAATAATTTTTAATTTAATTAAGATAATTTAAATTGAAAATGTATAAAAAATTAAAATTATTTAAATAATTTTTAATTTAATTAAGATAATTTAAATTGAAAATGTATAAAAAATTAAAATTATTTAAATAATTTTTAATTTAATTCAGATAATTTAAAATTAAAGTGTATAAAAAATAAAGATTAATTTTGACAAAAAACAAGATGACGGATTTCATTTTGGCAATGAAAATTTGGAAATTCTTTTGAATTTTTTCTTTTTCAGTTAAACTTTCAATTTTAACTATCAGTAAACAAACCTAAGTCAACAGCAATTATTGTCACAAACATATTTGGTAAATCTGAAATTGGAGAGAACATTGAACAAAACGAATGTATTTTTTGCATTTCATTTCCACTCACCGTGACTAATATTTAAATTATAAAATTTACATAAATGTGGTCAAACTGTTCATTGACCTCACTTGGAGCCATTACCTCATTTTGCACTATTATTTAAGTGTAAAAAAATTTAGCTGCAAAAATTTCAAAAATCATTTACAAATAAAAAGTCTACAAAATTTTTATTCTTTTTTAAATATTAAAGAAAATGCTTGAAAAAAAATAAAATTAATTATTAGGGACATTTTAGTGAAATGGAGCTTATTAAAATTTTATAGTATTCAATAACTCTTCATAAAATTTAATATTTAGTTTGTTCGCATATTCCACTGGTGTTGATTCCATGACTTAATCAGACGAATTAAATCCATCCTCTTAACCAAAGTAATCAGCATTGCTCGAGTCTCTACCTTGAATGATTAACGTTTCAAAATCTTCATAACTTCGATAATTTAAAGATGAGTTATCATATGACAATGAAGAATTTTTATTTAATGACATTATATTAATATTTATATAATTCATAGACCTATAAAGAATAAGTTTTAAAAAATAAAAATTTTAAAATATTTATTACATATTTAAAAAAACCTTTTCAAGACAAACAAATGCAAAATGACATCAACAAATAAAAATATTGAGAGTTTGCATCGATTAAAACAAAAAAAAGTTTGTAATAAAAATCTCCAAAAAAATTCCATTTCTTTTAACAATTCAAAGAAAAATGTTTTCCATCCGAAATCAATAATAATTAAC
The DNA here is from genome assembly GCA_022537955.1 of Schmidtea mediterranea. Lineage (NCBI taxonomy): Eukaryota > Metazoa > Platyhelminthes > Tricladida > Dugesiidae > Schmidtea > Schmidtea mediterranea. The sequence goes on along the minus strand of CM039682.1, from coordinate 7,001,847 downwards.
GATTAATTAAAAATTCATAAATTAGTAACCGAATTCATTTGAAATCAATAAGGCACTTTTATCTACAAACTAATCACAGACTTTCTTGAAAGGAATAATCAATAATTTAGCAGTCTAATTAGGAATTTCATTGTTGAAACTAACCAAGAAACTCTGAAACCTTTTCAAAGAAAAACAATGAAAAATCATTTTATTCATTACAATGTAAAAATAAATGAGAAAATCGCCAAAAAAGTTGATCAAATATATATAACATTAAAACTTAAACATTAAAATATTTTTTTATAAAAATAATTATAATTATTATTTTTTTATTTTCTAACTTTTTATCTTGTAAGCATTAGAATTTTTTTTTGTTATTGGAAAAAAAAAGAAAAATTTTTAAAATTAAATAATATTTTTTCTTCTGATAACTGATCCATTGAGCATGGTAAATAAGATAATTTGAGAGAAGTAATCATAAAAGATAACGTACTTGATTCACAATAGGCAAGCAGTCGAGAATATTCAGCATCAATTTAGCGCCCGCATAGTTATCTCCTGGTAAACTAACCTGCAAAGCGTCAAGAATCATTCTGTAAAGAGCATTCGTAAAAAGTGGCTCCGGCAATTCTCTCAAAAAATCTCTTAGCACAGCTAAAATAAATTAGGATAACAATCGTACTTAATCATGTTATTTTTCCAACTTCTGTCTCCAGAGAGGCTGGAAAATTTTTTTAGATATCTTATTTAATTTTTGTTTTTTCGTTTAACAATAAAATATTTTATTATATTAAATCAAATTATAGTCAATTTAATTGTTTGAATATGATTAAGATTTAGTAGTAGAGAATTTAGATTCTGTAACAAGAATTAATTATGACAATTTTTTAATGGGGCCCTAAATTTTAGAATAAAAAGTGAGATGGACTTCAATCAAGATTCCCCAAGAACTATACTATATTTCTCTATATTTCAGTTACCGTTAGTGTATGCCAAGTTGGTTCCAGAAACTTTGATAATACGATTTAACTTACTTCCGACTTACCAATATGAATAGTGAAAATAAAATTAAGAATTTAATTTATTTTCATTTAATTTTCGACAATAGATCAATGTTTTTTTATTTGACATAAACTTTCACTTCTGCAATTTCTTTTATTGCTGATATTTCGAACAAATTTTTTCATTTAAATTTTAAAAATTATTTCCATTAAAAATATCATTAAAATCCAATTATTTTAAAAATCTAATTTAATAAATTTTATAAAATTGAAATTTAATAAACTTTTAATAAACTTTTAAAAAATATTTTTAAACTTTTAAACAAAAACATTTTACATTTATTTTCATCTTGCTGCGATAAATTGTGTTTACTAATATCACTCAATTCAATAAGTATACTCTGAACAAAAACTTGAGAGCGGAAATGACGGGCAGTCATTTCAATGTATGTGGCATTGAATTCATGACATAAATTTTTATAACCAAGACGAGGCTCACTTTTTATAACTAGAAAATCTTGTAACCCACCTGACTAGAGAATAGACCGAATAAAAATGCCACCATATATTTTTTTCAGGAAATATAAACCTAGCTACAAAATGTAAAAAGCATTTTTTAAAAAAAAACTAAAAACAGAACAAGTTTTGACTAAGAAATTATTAAATTAATTAAATATTCTTGAATTTAAACTAAAAACATAACTTTGTAGAAAACGGTATTTATTTAAACAAGACATTAATTATAAAATTTATCAAACGTTACTCGCTTTAATAAAACAAATTACAAAAAGATTTATTCCTTGTGTTAGGAGTATGTATTTGTCAATCCTAATAAATATGTTTGTAATAATAAATAAATAGTAATAAATATTATAAAAAATATAATAACAAAAAGAATCATTAAACGTATAATTCAAGTATAAGACGTAAAGATGAAAAATGTGCGATCGCAAATTATAAAAAATCAAAAAACATGATTTGTAAAGACATAATAGTAAAATACCTGTAATTGCATGGATATCCGGAACCGTGTCTGCTGATAGGTCTGCAGCAATAACATCCTGTTCAAGCATTTCTCTAATTCGAATCTTCAGTTTCACAGCACCACTTAAACGATAAATGCTAACAACATCTAAACCTCGTTTTTCCACTTCCTCGGTACACCTGCGAACTATTATTGGTACTCTGCATTCTTGACCATCAGTTTCACCTTGTCTATTCAAATCTCTTGACACAAGTACTTCGAGGGGTACTCCAAATAAAGCATCAGTATTGACGGGCATTTTAAATCTTTGAAAGACTTCATTAATTTTTAAATAGAGTAGTTCGATAAATAATACACCCTTTGGTTCCAAATAAAGTGCAAGTTTCTCTGAATTTGTGTAAGAATGTCTAAACCGTTCTATCAATTGTCTCAGTGCAACATTTCCATAAAAACAAAGTCTGTGCCGATTTCTTGGATCCCACTGATAGAAAAGAAACGCCAACCAATCGTTGTCTTCAACATCTAATTCAAAGATTTCATCCCATTCAAAGATTTCCGTGCTAGTCCTAATCATAGAGCGAGCTCTTCTAACCGAATCGATTTCAAGGACACAATAGAGATCTCTAACAACAGTTTGTGAAGAATTTAATCCAATTCCAGCTACGACGTGGATGACCAGCATACCACTTACGTAACCGGTAGCAGATTTATTTCGTTGAGGATGACCACCAGACGCTAAAACAGGAGGCCATTGTTCAGTTTGAATTTTTCTGAATTCATTAGGATCTAATCGAGATACTGACTGTTGTCCGTGATCCATTTGTTGGTCTTTTGGACGAGAAGGCTGACGAAGTGAGCGGAAGGAAGGGGCACTTGCTGTAGATCTGAAATCGTTTTGGGCATTTGAAGGGAATGCATATCCTGGTGATGAATATTCCAATACATTATTAGGAGCTCGGAAATATGATAAATCTGTTCTTGTAGCATTGTCAAAAAAATCGGTTTCCATCATTGGCACAGGCATATATGCTGATAAAATATCAAATTAAAAAAACTAAAAAGTTAGTTAAATTATATATATAAATTAATAATATAAAATTAAAATAAATTATTATTAAATGAAGCGCCAATCAAACACAGTGTGTAACATACACTTTTTATTTTATATTTTGACAGATTCACTGTCATCATCAGGTACAAAAACCAACTAAAATAATCGCTTTAATTAATATATGTTTTAAACAAATTATTACTTTTTAAATATTTTATATTAACTTTAAAAATTGATTTTTCAATCAAAATAAATTTAATACTTTAAAAATTCTAAATTAATATTTAAAATTTAAATTTAAATAATTCAAACATTCAATATAATATTTTACTTAAAATAAGTTATATAAAATAAAATTAAAATTTTACCTATACCAATTTCCATAACCAAACTATTTAAAAATATTCCAAAACATTCGTGCTCATATCAATTTTGCACAATAACCTTTGAATCCATTGACCTTATAACCATCGATTCACATATAACACGTTCACAATAATTATTACAACTTTTTAATAAATTTTTAAAATCAAACATGCCATCAATATCTTAAATGGACAATGTTCAAGAATTTGAGTACTGAAATGATGGGAAGTCTCCTCCAATGTATCTGGCATTCCACCCATTACATGAAAAGTGTTGATAAATTGGTTGAGTTCTTGTAAAAGAAAGGATATTCAAAATCAGTATTATAATTGAAGATATAAAAGTCTGTTGACAAATTGATTAACAACTCCAAGGATTCGCACCTGAGAATTTCTGATTGTAATTTGACTAATTGATATAAATAATATAAGTAGTGCATATTATAATGATGAGTCTTAGAATGGTGATTTTATGCCATACTCGGACATTTTTACAAATTTCAAGAGGAAAATAAGTAAGCAGTTGATAAATAAATTTTTAAAATTATTCATGCAAGATACAAAACTAGTGAAAAACTCAGGTTATATTATTTTCAGATTTCGATTATACAATTTACATAATGTAATTTATAATGATCCAATTACATAACCAGGTCACCATTTTTGCTGACTTGTGCAGGATTATTTGTGTATGTACTGCAGTGAAGTAAGTATGCATATAATCTGTATCACAATAAACACTTGGATAATTAAACACCCCTAATATTGTTGCATTCACATACGTCCTTATGGATTATTATAAATAAACATGGAATATAATGTCGAATTGCAACAAATATTATTCCATTTATTATCATTATTATCTATTATTATTAAGTTCTCTTAATGAACGCCAATTAATTTAAATAGAATTCGAAAGAAAAGAAAAATTTGAAAAAAAGAGCATGATTTTTCCAACTTTGATCTAATTGCTTTCAATAAGAATTCATATTAATTTTATGAAGAAAATTCTTTTTATTTTCCTTTGCTAAAATTTTTGTGATTCCTTTTAATTTGATTTTAAAATGATATTTAATTGTTAAATGGAATCTTGAAATTAATTTCAAAATAATATTTGATTTTGTTTAAAATGATGAAATTTTTAATTAGCGAAAAGTTGTGACAAGCCGATTTAGATATCACTTTAAAATTATTGTGGAAAACAGTTATTTATACCAGAAGTTCCTAAACTGGATTCGTGACATCGTATAAAGGAGGTCGCGAAATAAAACTATTTTCTCAGAAAAATAAAATTTGAAATATTATATTTCTAAAAACATACTATAAGTAGTGATATCAATGTTTCTCTGTCTCTTGTACCTCTCTTGTTGTTACAAACACACCGAACACACATTTATTAGAGTGCGAAGCATTGTTGCTTTACTCTTTGAGGACCAAGGGCTAAAAGGTTCTGAAATGCACTGAAAAATGCAATCTATTTGTCTGTTTGTAATCAAAATAACATGTATTATTAAAAGAATGAAATTTCAATAATATACAATCACAAGCAAATATTAAAAACTTTGGACCTTTTTCATCAGTGCGGTAATGAAATGAAAGATCAAAGAAAACAATATATAAATCAAAAATACAGATTTTCACTTCAGTGGTTGTAACGATTGACTGTTTGTAAACGAAACCCCTTTTCTTTTATAGGGCCATGAGCAGCAAATCACACTGTAATTAAAAAACATTTACGTTAACCTGACAGTAAATAGTGGGTTTCAATCCTAAGGATATTTGGACATATGAATACATGTATTCTTGCAACGAGTCTACAAATCAGTTATAAACCAAACTAACGGATAAACACAAATACTATAGTCATTTAAAGTAATATAGTCAACTGTACTTTTAACGAACTATGTAATGAATCGCTTATTAATAATAACCAATGTTTAGTTCAGAATATTCAAGTGACGTTTTTGATGAAATAAATGAATAAATCAAACCAAATTCCATTAATTTTATTTTTAGATGTATAATTTTATTTATTAATTTAATATTAAATAACATTGTATCATTAATGGCGTCAAAATGATTTCTATGTAGTATTTAATAATGAAACACTATTTGAGATTATCCGTTAGTAATTATTTACGCAAGGAATTGCAGCAATTTAAATGACAAGATTGAACTCAATATTTCTGATATTGGTTAATTTTTCTTTTATTTTCGAAAATTTCAAAAAATAATATATACAAATGTTTAAAAAAAAGATTAAATAATATTTATGTTTTTCATTTAAATGTAAATAAATAAATAAAATTGTGTAATTTTAAAATTTAAGTAAAAATAAAAATCGTGAAATTAAATTAAAACTGGTAAATAAAGTATTTTATTCTTAAGTTACAATTTGAATTTTATAAAATTAAATTTTAAGCAGAATTTAAATTTGAATTCAAAATAAGATCATTTGAAAAAAAACCTAAAATAAATTATAAAATTTGCTTTTTTTAATCGATCTCATTGATTATTATTATTATTATTATTATTATTTTTATTATTATTATTATTATTATTATTATTATTATTATTATTATTATTATTATTATTATTATTTTTCATCAAATATTTATCTCTAGCTTTTGGTATGACCTTGATTTATTTGTTTCTGTCAATCAAATATCCATTGTTTTCGTTACAAAGATTTCATAATTACATTGCCTATCTTTCGTTGATGCCATAATGTTACATTACTCAAATTGTTGGGTATCATTATTGTTCTAAAATGGACAATTGGATGAAAGCTATTTCAAACATAAGCTATGAAAATATTTGCTAAAATAATTTTATAATAATAATAATAATAAAATACATTGTATTTTCTACAAAAATTGAATATGAATCAAATTTATTTATGGCATTCTTAGTCAAATCTTGTAGAAAATATAACGTCTTTAAAACAAAAAAACAAAAAAAAGTCTAATTAAACATTTAAATTTTATTCTGAAAATTTCATAAATAATTAAAACAAAAACAGTGATTAAAGAAAAACAGTATGGGTAACTCATGGTGGGTCTAATATATCATTAAGAATATAAGATTTCTTTTAATTTTAAATATTCATAAAAGTTTTCCAAATTAATTAAAAATCTTTATTTATGATAATGTGTAAAAAAATTTAATCCTATAATTTTCTCAATTATTTATTTAATCGCCATGTTTAAGCTTATATAAACAAAATTAGATTACCGATAAACAAACGAAAAAATATGTTTTTGAATTGAACATTATTTTTTGAAACAGAACAGTTGACATTTTTATCGCATTATACGTAAACAATTACTAGTTAAATTTAATAAATTAATATAAATAATTATTGGAATTTAATTAGAATTCAACATTCCATTGTACACCCTGTGAACAGCGATGAAAATAAATAAAATAAATAATGATAATAATAATAATAATAATAATAATAATAATAAATAATAATAATAATAATAATAATAATAATAATAATAATAATAATAATAATAATAATATTAATAATAATAAAAATAATAAAAATAATAATAAAATAATAAAATAATAATAATAATAATAATAATAATAATAATAATAATAATAATAATAATAATAATAATAATAATAATAATAATAATAATAATAATAATAATAATAATAATAATAATAATAATAATAATAATAATAATAATAATAATAATTTGTTGCTAACGTCGGATATTAAGATTTCTCATTTCGTCTTCAATAGAAGGTTGGCTTGAAACTTGTTTGTACATCATGTTCTGATTTGAACACATCATTGACTGTTTGGGATCTATGTATCTCGAAGGAGAAGTGGCTTGATAAAAGCCTTCTTCTTCACCGGATGAATAATTAACTGTTGATCTATGAAGATGGGGAGCAGTTCTTGAAACTGAAAATTTGACTTGACTTTTGTTTAATGAATGCATATCAACTGGAAAAGGTTGATGTGATTTCATTTTCAATTCTGTATCAGAATTATATCCGTGCCTATCGGGACCACATTGTATACCTTTATCTGCCACTTCTACTGGGTAAGATTGTGCAACTGGAGGTGAAATCCAACGATAATTTAACATTCTTGGATCTGAAAGACTTTGTGATGGATACAGTGGCCCAGTGTGTCTTGGGATGTAGAAGTTTTGCGGCCAGTAAACATTCTTTAAAGGTCCCTGAGACTGCGGTGACGGTGGAGATGATATAGAAGCTTTTTGATTAGTTCTAAACGTCACGGTTCTTGGATTCGTTAAAGAAGCTCTTTGATAGGGCCAAGGTACTTGATGGCTAGGATTATAAACCTCAGTAGGTACGGTTTGGGAATGAATCTTTGATCCAGCAAAATGAACAGTCCTCATAGGATTGCCGGTACCAAATGAATCCGGAGCAGACATATTGCAAATCGTTACCGTATTCGTTGTATCAAGGGGTAAAGAATGGTTGGTAGTGGATATTATTGACGGTAGCCAAGAGTTTTCACTTGATAAACCACTATCGTTAGAATCTTCAGTTGGAACTTCTCGTAAAAGAATATTTTTCGATGTTGATTTATGTTTCTCTGAAAAATTTGTGCGATCTAGAGAAATCGTCGAATTTAACATTGTTGGCACAGAGTTAGCCATTGAGGGATGCAAATGATCCCAAATCGGAGAACTTTCAAATTCATCGAAACGTACACGTTGGTCTTTAGTTTTTTCAGAATTCAGTGAAAGAGTTTTAGACACAATTTCCTCTTGTTCACAGTCGATTGAAGGTCCAGGAGACAAAGATTGCGATTCTTGGTCTGACAACTGAAAGCTCACTCGGCGGATTTGTTCATCGACGAAAAATTTATTATTACTCTCTTCATCATATGTAGACGATTTTTCATCAACTTGTTCTAAGCTCGGTTTTTGATTATTTCTTCCTTCTCTGAGAATGCTTAATTCCAGAAAACTCGAAATCGACATAAACAAAACTACATCATCAAGATTGTACTTCTTCTCCGCGTCGTTTCGTTTGTTATTATTAGTTCCATCACTCCGTGAATAATTATCGATTTTTTCTATAATAGAACAGTCGTTGTTGTCTTGGTGGCTGTGCGTCGAGTCAGAGATTCTTACCCGGCAAATTCTGTCTCCGATTTGAAAGGGAAATATGTTTGTTTGTAATTTTGAAATCTCATCACAAAATCCACCAATCAGATCGCTGGGAGAATTCTCATTTGAAAAGGAAGCAGAACAGTTTTTCTTTAGAGAGAAATTTGAGCGATAACAGGGGTTGCTTGTGGAATTGTTGTGGATGTTGCAGTCATAGGCAGAATGGCTGGTGTTGTTGCTGCTGTCGTTTTCACTGGGGTTTTGTTGATGTGCTAGTTGGGATTCCACAACAAATGCATTGTTGTCTGGGATTATATCTGGGGATTTAATTTCAACTTTCATTAATTCTCGTTCCTGATTTACGGATTGGAGAGATATCGAGAGATTATCGCTTAGACGAGACACAAACAGACCCGGCTCGTCTGTGAATGGATCCCCATCTCTGAGAAATATACCGAGACTCTGGCCGGGCATTTTCGATACTTGAGTGACAAAAAATAGACAATTTTCAAACAAAATATCCGATAAAACTGTTGTTTGTGAAGTATATATTGTTACCATTGAGTTCATTGAATCATTTTCATTTAAAATTGTCAAAAGATTCTTTTCCGAATTCGGGAATTCAATCCTAATAATTTTGTAAGATGGCGGCTTTATGTTGACAACTGGAGTCATGGGAATTATTTCCTGAAAAATTAATAAATTATAAATTACAAATAATATGTTTTATATATTTCCACCCTAAATATTAATAAAGTTAAATAAAAATAATAATAATTATTATTATTATTGAGAAAAGACTTGTGGGTAAAATTCTTATAGAAAACAGACTGTAATCATATATATTTATCTTCCATAGAAACCTTCTGTTATACTACAAATTCTCTAAAAATTGTCCAAAGATCAATGCACTTTTGACGACATGTGAAAAACATTCTTAATTTAGATTTATTCAAGAATATTCCATCATGATCTAAAGAATCTAAAAGAAACATTTCGGCAGTTAAAAATAACTATTTACAAAATCCGATCTTTATACAATGTTTTCGAATCCAATCTGCTATAAGCATAAAGATATATACACTGCTAGATGCAAACGCACACACTTATAAGTGAAATGAAGTCAAAATCACGTGATGATAAAGAAAAAAATCCAGTTCAAGTCACAATGAAAAATAAGTAAATTTGTAAAATCAGTAAATTTGCGCTTGTTAATAAATTAATTGACCTCTTGCTTCTTATATTGTTTTTATTTTTTTTTGAACATATTGACATAAAATCGACTGTGAATACCTTCACAACACTTTAATCATTGAATACGCATTAAATGTAACATATACACTTTTTTGAGCGACAACACTTTAAGCAGATAGTACAAATTCACATAGATTGTCTGACATTTGTGCATGAATTGCAACATTAGAAGTAAGAAATTCGAGAATGAAGTAACGATCAAAAGTTTAATATGACGTAGTTATCAATTTACAGTCAAACTCGTGGTAAAAATATTTAAATTTTTTAAAATTTTTTGTAACTTTTTTTGTAATAATTTGTCAAATTATTGTGAGAAAGATTAAAAAAATAAAATTTCCATTTTTAACATGATGGAAAATTATTCTTATAATTTATTAATGTGTAGATTTTCCTGATATTATAAATATTTCATTATCAATGTCGACTTTATCCAATGACAAAAAGAGTTGGGAGAAATTTTAAAAGCCGTAAATTCTCCGAGTTGGGCGGTAAGACATGCTCATAAACTCTGAAAGCTCGTGGACATTTCTCATCATAAACAATTTTATATTCATATTAAATTTTATCCTAAAATATAATATTTTGTGGAATGTATTTTGTTTGAAATAAAATATTCAAATGATAATATCTCATGATTTTGAATGCTAAAGGAAAAATTTGTTTGAAAGAAATTAAAATATTTGCATCCATTAAAAGAAATTTATTTGTTTTGCTATGATAAGAATAATATTTTCTGAGCGTTGGTAAAATGTGTCAACAAAATTATTTTGTTTAAATCCTCGTGCCTTCCATTTTGAATAAATGAACCGCTTGAAATCAACTTCATGTAATTTACACTGGATTAATTTGATCAAGACCTTTTTTTCTTTATATTTCCCATTTTGCATATTTTTAGATAAAAATAGAATTTTTTTAAGAAGTTTGGTTTTTAATTTTTAATTTCATTTAAAAAAAAACACCTTGATTTCTAGATCACTTTGAATTATTTATTTAAAAAATGATCAAAATATCTTATATTTATAATTCAACCCCTTCAGAATCATAAGGAGTCCAGAATTTATTTTAAAGTTTTCAGATATATTTTTTAATTGCCAATAAAAATATTTACCAAAAATAAGTTTATGTATCTTGAGAAAGAAATATATTACAAGGGGAGACTTTTCCATGTTTGCAAAACGAAAAAATTAACATGGAATGCATGCCAATTATTACAACCGAAAATGAAAAAATAAAAAAATAATAAATATTAAGTTTTTTAATAAATGCATTTATTTTTACAGTCACTTATTTCTTCACCAGATACTGAATAATATTATTACAATTAGGACTCAAAGAAACAATTAAAAATTGAGTGTGAAAATAAATTATTCCAACTATTATTCAATTACATTATTTTTATTTTTGAACATTGCAAACTACTTTCAAATATAAATAAACAAAATCCAAATATTTAAGAAGAGTTAAATTTATAATAATAATAATAATAATAATAATAATAATAATAATAATAATAATAATAACAATAATAATAATAATAATAATAATAATAATAATAATAATAATAATAATAATAATAATAATAATAATAATAATAATAATAATAATAATAATAATAATAATAATAATAATAATAATAATAATAATAATAATAATAATAATAATAATAATAATAATAATAATAATAATAATAATAATAATAATAATAATAATAATAATAATAATAATAATAATAATAATAATAATAATAATAATAATAATAATAATAATAATAATAATAATAATAATAATAATAATAATAATAATAATAATAATAATGATTAACAATAAAATAATTATTATAAAAAGAATATTACCTCCAGTCAGATGTTATCATCACACATTAAACTTCTTCAATAAAAACGATTTAAAAATTCATTTGAAAAATTACCGCTGTTATAATAATGATAATAATTAATTGAATATAGTTACAAAATTTTATTATTTAAAAAATTTATCAACTTAAGTTTATTAAAAAATTAAATTATTCATTAAAGACATTCAAAAACAACAACAACAAATCCCATTGGGCTCAATTTAGCACCCAAACTATTTAAAAATAATCAAATTCTTTAATCAGACAAGCCTAAATTTCTATTCGTATTGCTGTATTTGGAAGTGTTTACAGTTTAAAAGGGGGAAAATAAAGAATCAGTTTGTCAATTTAAATTATAAGTTCGTCACTAATTCGTGTAAGATACGCTATATGTTTATAAATAAATCTAAAACTCCGGTTGAATTGGGTTTGAATTTCGTTTATGAATTTACACCTTAATTCCTTGGGGAGATTTTCTGTCATTTCTTTACTCGAATTCTTGAACATTGCCAACGGTAGGGATTAAAAACTAATGGTGATAGGGAGGTTTAATTATTAAACAGTTTTAATTATGCTTGGGAAAGTGTAATATGTGTTGAATCCAAAAATTTGTGTTCAAAATGCGGTTTTGAAAGTTTTTACTTTGGTGCTAATTTGAATGCATATGAATTGTTGTTGTTGTTTTGAAATGTATTGAATGATTAATTTATTAAATTAATTATATTTTTTAATTAATTACAATTTTATTGATTGATCGCAAAAATTTAAAATCCTGATAATAAATATTTAAAAAAATTTAAAAATACTTTCGTTTGAAAAATAATTAATTATTTAAATTGAGTTAAATACTTTTGTAATTTATTTATTAAATTAACAATTTCTATAGCTTGTTTTTATTCTACCTGACGATGACAGAGAAAATGTCGAAATACATCGTGAAACGTGTGTTTGAGTGGTGCCTTCTAATAAGTAATCATTGCCATATTTATTTAATTAATTACTTTTTTCTTAATTGATGCTGATTCCAGAAAGCTATTATTTTATTTCAGTTATATAGAAAAAAGCTACTATATTATATTAACCGATTCCCGGACAAGACGGCATATACTGACATTTAACAAATCAGCTATTAGGACAACACGGGAACTCCCGACAACTAATGCATTACAATATATATAACAATTATACATATGTCCATATAGAAACACTATTACATTTCATATAATTTATGCGTTAAACGAAATAAATAGGAAAACATTATATGCATAATAAGTAAAATTTTTAAAATAATTATAAATATCAAATATTAATAAAATATAGTTATATTTTAATTAAATTAATAAATAGAATTTACACAGTAGTGCATTTATATATCAGCAAATTAATAATAAAAAATAGTATAAAAATTAGTGATAATAGTTCTCATAATTATAATAATAGTCAGTCTCAATTGTCATGGAAACTGTATAATGAGAAATAATATTATAATTACAAACAGCATCAATAAAAAAAACAATAATTATTAATACAACATGAAATTAGAGTTCATTAGGATAATTAATTAACAATATTTCCCTAAAATATGTCTAAAAACGAAAGAAATCTCAGCAAAAGCGTGTTAATTAATACGACTAATTAGTTTTGCAATTTTTATCATACGTTCAATATAAAATTAATATATTTAATTAATATATTTCAATATTTAATTAATAATTGTTGCAATATGGAATAGTTGACATAATTGATTGATCCGAATCAAGCAAAGGAGGTCAAATTTATGATCCAGATCTATCGCTATTGATCGTTCAGCAAATAATCAATATTTCACATCAGTAAATTCATTTTGATCGATATTATCAGAAAATATCATTTAATTAAATTGATAGAAATTGGCATTATTGTTTTTTACGGAAAATTTTGTTAGCTTAAAATTTTATTTATATTAATTATTATTTTTATTATGATTATTATTATTATTATTATTATTATTATTATTATTATTATTATTATTATTATTATTATTATTATTATTATTATTATTATTATTATTATTATTATTATTATTATTATAATTATTAAATTATGTAGTTTATAAACGACTTAATTTGTCTGAAGATGTGAAAGATTACGTCTAAACTACTTATCTTAATAAATAACTCATCATTTGTATTTTTAAAATGGCAGCAATTATTAACAATAATAGAAATCAAAATATAAATGAATTGAAATTAAAAATAGAAAATTATTTTAAAAAAATACAAAAATACAAAAATTCTATTTATTATATTTCTAACAAAGTATTCAGTAAATTTTTTACTTTTATTTAATAAAGGATGATGTAGATTTATTCTTTGAAATTCTCATTCTGATTATATATTATCTATAATCTGTAAGCTAGAAATTAATTTAATATTATTTAATATATTATTTAATATATTACTAAACTTTTCATACTTTTTCTTATTTTGATAAGTTATCATATATTATTAGAACAATAAAGTTTTAATTAAAACAGATGTAAACCAAATCAAATTATCCATGAAAATTATATTTTTTATAAAAACCGTAAAAATAAATTAATAACAAACTCAGTAGTCAATCAAAATGCAAAAGCACTCATTATCGGGTTGAGTTAATTGAAATTGTAATATTAACCCCCCCCCCATCCTAAAGAATATTATCCCGATTGTTTGCTGCTTGTCCGATCTGAAACACCAATCTAACAGATTCAGTCAAATCTAATTAAAACGACGAATTTCATTTAGAAAATATTTCAAAATTAATAAAAATTTCGTTATGGGAAATTATTTTTAAAAGATTTTAAACATATGAAATGAATAATATATATCTTTAATTTTAATTTTTTTTAGAATATTATTATTCTACTGTATAATTAAGTGTAAATAATTGAATCTCTAGTATTAGTGGCTTATTTTAATTGATCTAAACAGACATTGCATTTCACATAAATTGTCCTTACAGAATTTGATACGGTGTCTTTACTATTGGCCAGATTTGCAGTGTAAATTAAATGGCCAGTTTGAAAACTGAACAATTGGTGTTAATAATTCTTCCATTTGGAAGGGGTTCTATTTATACTTGCCTTTATACCGGAAGTGTGATATCCGAATAATATATTTTGGAGGAAAGGACGATTTTCCATTGAAATGTGCATGACAAAATATTTTTACTACTCATATGCACTCCAAATGCAACAATTATGCATGATTTTGATTGGGCAATGTGTGCATGTTACATTATCATATGAATGTTACATGTATGTGTCAAATTTATAAGATTACTTGATTCCTTGCCTGATAAAGTAAACCCATTAAACCATTCTACCATAAAAAATATTCCAATTTATCCACCTGAACTGTAATTTACTAACCATTATCCTTTTACCCACTGGTACAAACCTTATACCCTTTTACACACACGATGCACAATTTACCCATCTTTTTACCACACTGCCTATTTACTCACCCGATACCAGTTTACCCACCATTTTACCCGATCAAACCCTAATTCACTAACCAACCTTATATTAATTTTTTCATCAATTTACATTTCACCAATTACATATTTACACAAATAATGTACTTTTATTCGAAATTAATTTATAAATTAACTTAAAATGAAAACTTAATTAAATAAATTAAAATTAAATTAATGAATTTAATTTAATTAAACTTAAAATTAACATTTGTTTAAATTATCGACCAAATTAATAACCATCATTTATAAATTAATAATCATTATTTATAACTTTAAGATAATTTTTGATGAAAGTACAGGAAGTATATTTAAATGAAAATCATTGAAGATGAGACTTATGAAGATGTATGATTGGTGAAATGATAACGAAAAAGATGAAGAATAGATGATGACAAATAAAAATGATGATAAAAATGCAAATTATGAATAATTTTAATGAATACGAAAATGATAAATATATGATGATTGATAAAAATACTAATAAAAATTAAATTAAATGACAAATGAATACATGTAAATTTAGACAAATGGCGGAGAGAAATTTATAATAATTTTATTTCTTTGTAATTAAAATTTTAATTGTAAATAACAGTAATTTAAATTAATCAATTAAATTTAAAATGTAAATTCTTTGTAATAAATTAATTAAACTGTAAATTAAGATTTGTTAAGTACATTAATTAAAACTAAATTTATCATAAATTAGAATTATCTACTTTTATTGAATTATTAGCTACCATCCAGCACTTGTAAATTTATAAATTTTAAGATAAATTATTTAGATAAAAATGTATGATTGATGAAAATAAAATAACGAAGAAATCAATGAAGAAGAAAATAATGACAAAATTCTAAGGATGAAGATAACGATTGGCTGACAAAATTGAAGCAAAGCTTATGGTAAAATTATTATTTATAAATGTAAAAGTATATTGATTAATCGAATCCTGATGACGACAATGAAAAGCAAATGATGACCAATGACAAAGCAATTAATGACAGTGATCTGATGACATTGATGTTGTGTATTATTATTGGGTTGGATGGGTCCGTTTTATTCCTTTATTTAAATATTTATTTGCAATCTGGGCGTTGTGGTGTATGTCTGTAATCTAGTTAGTATTTTATTTTATGATAAACAATAATTAATTTTGTCATACTGCTGTGATGCAAGTAGTGACCGTGACTTCACAATGAAAGTTGTGTAATGTACGAATATTTTACTATCTCTCGTCAACCTATGGTTAATTTGTGCAATGATATCCATGTACTTTGCTGACCTTACTTGGAAGAGACATAGAGGAGTTCACAAACGAATACCCAGCGTGTCTTTTAAGCACATGTGTTTGATAACCACCCAATAGACCTGGAAATATTAACAGTAATTACTTATCTTGTTCTATCTTAACTTAAAATTTTATTGTTAGTGTTACTATTATTATGGTGGGAAATATCATGATAATCTCAAGTTTAAAATTTTATTATTGAATTAAAAAAAATAAAATCTCTTTTATAAAAATTCAAGGAAATACAAGATGAAAGATTTTATAAATCTAAGCGGCCTAGTTATTACCAAAGCTCAATGTAACAAGAAATTTATACATTTATATTTCTTTTCCAAAGAAATTTTAATTTAAAAAAAATTAGATATTTTTATTTTATTAAAGATTTCAGTCATTGTTGAAATGAAAATCAAGAAATTTCTATATTTTTATTCTGTTAATTTTTTATACTTGAAATGGTAGTGGAAAATTTCCCCAAAATTTGTTTGGATTTTTAATATAATTTGTTTAAAAAATTCAAATATTAAATAATTTTATTTTTAGACATAATTAGATAAAATGATCATTTCTGTACAGTTTATAATTTAATTTACTGTTGTTAATGATAAACCTTACTTATAATTTAGAAAACCTTTTATTTATAACTTAATTTAACCTAATTTAGAATCTAAATTTAATAAAAAGTTCTAATTAAATAATTTTTTAAATTAACTTAAAAATAATTTTTGTGTTAAAAATTCAGTAAAATATTTTTTTAAATGACTGATTTTATTCAGTTTTAAAATATTAAAGGTTTTGTTTTAAAAAAAAGTGATTTGAAAATTTTTTTTAATTTTATCATTTATTAAAAACAATCGTGGGAAAGGGAGATCAAACAGAGAAAGAGCGGAAAGAGAAAGACTTTGTGAATTTTGTATTATGAGTGATCAGGATATTGTTAAGATCGAAATTTTATAAATAAATTAGCGAAAATTACTTACACAGTTATTTTAAATTTATGTTTATATTTCCTTTTAATTATATCAAATTTAATTAATTAAAATATTTTAATTAAACAAATGGATATTATGATTAGGATGATGAATCTTTACAGCAATTTAAAAGAACAAAAATATGTAAAATAATGGTCAATTTCGAATAAATTTACGAAATAAAATCAAAACGAAAAATATGAAATATAGATAAGTTTGTATATCACACCATTAATATTTGGCATGGAAGTAATGAAAAATTTAATTATTAATTTAACTTAAATATGACAAAATTAATTATCTAAAATCCTTATTATAGTTTATTTAGTAGTATGATTCCCAGAGCCTTTGATCTGACTTTAGGGAAGGCACATATGGCCCATGCACGCGACCGAATGCAGAACTTGTTTGTAAGTACATACATTTGGTTATAGCTCATATGAATTGGCAATATTAAAAACATTAATTTTATTTTGTCCTCTCTAGTCATAATTTTTATTGTGTTTTAGCTATAATAATTATCGTCATTTTTTCGAGCTTAAAATGGTCTTTGACAGCCTTTTTTGAAGAAGACTCAACATGGTAAACTACTTTTTATTTTATTTGTTCTTTTATTTTTTTTAACATTAAAAGCTATGAATACTAATTTTATTATTTTATGATTAGAACTAGAACTACCGAGCCCGTCAAAATGACGGTTTTTGATATTGTAGAACTAGGTATATCAAATATGCTGGTAAATCTAGTGTTAGAATCTATAAAAACAGTAACTTTGTATTAAACTTAATGTGCCGGACGGTATGGAGTTGAGAACATTATTAGTTCTTTGCAATAACTCATGATAGAAATAAATAACTAGAATAAGTAGCGAACATAGAAAAGGTGGGTCGACAGTGTCAGATTTATCTGAAAGCATTTTCTAACATAAATGTTAAAGTAAGTTTCATATAAATCATAATTATTTCGTTTTGATAAGAATATTTAAAAACTCATTTGTTATTAAATTTTGATTAATTATCTTGGCTTGTTTAATTAATTTAAAAGCGGCAAATTTATAATTTAAAAAATGATTTACTATTTATTAAAATCAGAGAAATAAAATGCAGTGTATCAGTAAAACATTATTATTATTATTATTATTATTATTATTATTATTATTATTATTATTATTATTATTATTATTATTATTATTATTATTATTATTATTAATATTATTATTATTAATATTATTATTATTAATTTTATTATTATTAATTTTATTATTATTATTATTATTATTATTAATTTTATTATTATTATTATTATTATTATTATTAATTTTATTTTATTATTATTATTATTATTATTATTATTATTTAAGCTTAAATTTCTAGTATCAAATTAGATAAATCTAACTGTTTTAACAAAAAATTATTATTATCCACATAAAATATAAATTGTATTAATTTGCATAATTGAGTTAAAGTTTCAACGGAACAGAATTTGCATTCCTTATTCAAGCAAGTCCGAAAAACGGATGCAATTATAGAATGAAAACTGAAAAAAAGAAAACTTTTAGAACAAAAAACTGCAATTGATTTCGTTTAAGATAAAACATTTCACTTAAAATGAAACACTAATATTAATTTATAATTAAGTTAAACAACAAATGTTTTATTAAATAATTTTAAATGAAATATTTTTCATTGAAATTAACTTGTTTTGCTATCAACTTGTATTACGTAAATATTATATTTTTAGAATATTGATTTGCCTTTTTTTCCCATTTTTCTACCGAAATTAAATACTGAAAATTTTAAGTTAAAAATATTGGTAGAATTTCATGAGATTTTAGTAAAATTTATTTTACTACATTATGTAAAATAGGTGAAATGTTTAAAAGAATAAAATAAAAATTTTTCAAATAAACAAAAAAATTAGGAAAGATGTAACATAGATGTAACAGAAATTTAAAGAAAGATTTCATAAATGAAGAAAATTCAAGGGAATTAAAGGATTAATAATGTTATGACAATTATTAATTATGAAGGTTTTTAATATTGGTATATATTGAAATATATTGTGCAAAGTATTTAGAGCAGTGGCTATTAGAGTTCTACGTGCGATGGACCGGTGCCAAGTCTTTTGTTGTAGATTGAGTACCGCTAACCTAAAGGACGAACGCTAAATGAATGTTGGACTCTTTCACATACACTGGCCAACGCTTTAAGAACCCCTTATCTAGAGACCCCCATAAATATCACATTAATTTATAATCATTTTTTTTATTTTCCAAAACGATCTCAACGTTTAAATATTTTAGTAAAACGAAAAAGGCAAACCTGATAAAGATTCAAAAAAGATTAAAATCAAATATTCCAAATTAGGAAAAATAAAAGACAAAAAAATAATAATTATGGCTTGAATTAAAGCACGAAAATGCGAAAAATAAAAGTCATTCATAAAATTTACCATCCAAATAATAGAAGTAAAATAATAAAAATATAAATAAAAAAATTTATATCGTCTTCATAACAAGCTTACACTCAATAAATGGAATCAGACTTTAGATAAGATGGACACAACTGCAAATGATGGTGTCCGACTGTATGTTAAGGGGCATGACTGTAAATCAAGGGACACGACTGTAGGTCAGGGGACACGACTGTAAGTCAGTGGACACGACTGTAAGTCAAGGGACACGACTGTAGGTCAGGGGACACGACTGAAAGTCAGGGGACACAATTGTAAGTCAAGGGACACGACTGCAGGCCAGGAGATACGACTGTAAGTAAGGGGAACCGACTGTAAGTCAGGGGACACGACTGAAAGTCAGGGGACACGACTGTAAGTCAAGGGACACGACTGTAAGTCAGTGGACACGACTGTAAGTCAAGGGACACGACTGTAGGTCAGAGGACACGACTGAAAGTCAGGGGACACAATTGTAAGTCAAGGGACATGACTGCAGGCCAGGAGATACGACTGTAAGTAAGGGGAACCGACTGTAAGTCAGGGGACACGACTGAAAGTCAGGGGACACGACTGTAAGTCAAGGAACACGACTATAGGTCAGGGGACACGACTGAAAGTCAGGGAACACAATTGTAAGTCAAGGGACACGACTGCAGGCCAGGAGATACGACTGTAAGTCAGGGGACACGACTGTAAGTCAGGGGACACGACTGTAAGTCAGGGGACACGACTGAAAGTCAGGGGACACAATTGTAAGTCAAGGGACACGACTGAAAGTCAGGGGACACAATTGTAAGTCAAGGGACACGACTGCAGGCCAGGAGATACGACTGTTGATCATAGAGTTCGACTATTGCCAACTAAGACTACCGTAAATTCCATTCAAACAAAATTCGAATCGCTAACTTATTTAAAAAAAAATTGTTATTTCTTAAAAAGGCATTAAATATTTCCACAAAACCTTTTCCTATTACCAGTGAAACATTAACTGTTTTGTTCGTTTGAACAATAATCATTTTTTCATTTTTATTTTTATTTACATTTTTTAAACCATAATTTGGTTTTATATTTAACTTGAGCCTCTGGCTCTGTTTTCGTCAATCGTTTGTTCGAAATCTTATCGGAAAATGTGATATTTTCACGAGAAATGCAACTCGAACAATTGTAAAAGATAACTTTATAAATAAATATTTCCATGATTTAAATTTCAAGACCAACATCTCAAGATCTGAACATTTGCATTTTCATCTACCATTTTTGGTCATAAATACTGAAACATAATTTTATGATGAAGAGGAGGTATCCAACGGCTCTCGGCATTACTTTCAAATACTTGAATACTTTTTCTTTCATTAATTTTCATAATAAATATTTCACTAATTTAACAGATTTGCTGATAAATATTTACAATTCTAATCAAAATAGTTTCAATTTTTCGACAATTGTTAAATAGTCGCATTTGTTTTATTTGACGTTTGATGAAGTCGACTACATTTTCGTCCATGCTTGACTGTTCTTCTTGCTTTGAAAGATTATTACCGGATATGAGATGTCATTCTTTTGTTTCTGAAGAAAAAGGGACAAATCTTGTCCATAGTTATAACTTAATTAATAACTTTAAACTTATATTTTACTTAAAAATTGACGCGTGAAATTTCTTTTGAATTTTTAGCTGAGATATAAATGATAACTTTTATTTGTTTAAAGTTTGATTATATTAATTTTATTTTTGTTAGGTTTAAAATAAAGTTTAGAATTGATTAAAACAACAAAATACGAACACCGAAATGATTTTTTCTTTTAATGAATATATCTCAAAAAACTATAAAAACAATTTGTTTTAATTGTTATATACACCAGTGTAAATTTGGATTTCTCGTTCATTTGATTTTAATTAGTAATTAAAACTTCCATAATGTATATTATAATTTCCAGTGACTTTTTTGTTGTAGGATTTTTAGCTTTTAGAGAAAACGAGTTCATTATAACGGTTTTTATTTTTTTATCTTTATTCATCTTTCAAATTTAAACAAATCATAAATAAAAAAATTAATTTAGTTAAGTCAAAAAATTTTGTTTTAATTATTAAATTTTTCATCATACAAATCGATGATGATGTGAAATTTTCAAATCGAAATTTTTCTCATTAAAATTAAAATATTTCATTTCAAAAACTGAAATGATTAACCTGATTATGATCTGAAATAATTTCTCTCATTAAAACAAAAAAAAATCATTAAATTTTCCTGTCGTTCAGAAAAAAAGTTTAGCAGTTTATATTTATAACTGTCACGGACAAACAAATATTGTATTTATTGAATAAATATTTTAGTTTATTTGTTTTCACAGTATTATTACAGAAGCCAGAGTAAAGGAATACCCCCAGATCACACTAAATAAACAGAATTCCTCTGTGACTATTTACAATAATGTCAAGTGTACAAACAATGCGAGAATTTTATTATATTATTCATGATTTATATTTGGGTGTTTTTAATGACATTAATCTGAGAATGGTTTTCATATTTTATTCATATATTTTATTATTCTGTCTTTACAGGACAGAAATTTTTATTTCAAGATGATTAAGATGCGTTTGGTTCTTGCAAAATAGAAGTGCAGATAGCTAAATCTTATCACAAAAATACATCAATTATATTTAATGTTTTTTAATCATTAATATAATAAATGTTTAATTATTATTATTATTATTATTATTATTATTATTATTATTATTATTATTATTATTATTTTTATTATTATTATTATTTTTATTATTATTATTATTATTATTGTTATTATTATTATTATTATTATTATTATTATTATTATTATTATTATTATTATTATTATTATTATTATTATTATTATTATTATTGTTATTATTTGATTCATCTTACACTTAATCAATTGATGCATGAAACCTTCAGTCTTTTCTTTAAAATTGGTTAGCAGTAAAACAAATTCTCTTTAGTAAACAATGGACAATGAGCTCGAAACGCGATTGTTTAAACATCACACAAATGAGAATGATGAATCTAATGTTTTTAATTATTCAATCGTATAAATAAATGAATTCATTTCGGCAGGAAATATAAATTTAATTGTGGAAAAAAGCCGAGGGAAATTTAATTATTATCGATTTTGGTTAATGAAATATTTATTTGGTGAAATAAAACAATAAAATCGATTGAAGTTCAATCAGAAAAACAACGACATCGGAATGATATCCACCTGGAATTGTCAGAATTTATTATGTCAATTTAGCGCATTGGAAACCGATAAAACAAATTGTGAAAAATAGATCAAAATCAGTTGATTCGATACCCATCAAACTTTTTGTTTTTTAGTTTAGATTTCCATTCATATGATTTTTTATGAAATATTTGTTTTAATACACACATAAAAACAAAAGTATTGAAAGAGAAATAAAACAGAGCACACAACATGATGGAAATGGTAAATATGCATAAAACGACTGTTAGTAATTTTCTCTGTTTCTAAGAAGAATTTTTAATTGAGTTTTTAATTTAATTTCATATTCTATGGAAAAATTATATTAATTATTTTAAGGAAAATTGAACAAATTATTAATTTGATTATTAAAACAAAAAAAATATCACAACTGGTTTCGTATTGCTGATGCAAGCATTGAAGAGAGTATTTCATAAAATATTCAGTAAATTGTTTGTTTGTTTCAAATGTTAATTGTGAAAATTGCAAAAAAGTGATTTCTTTTAAAAATAATTTTTCATTTAAAATTTTTCTAATAAATAATTTATTAAAATGAATAAATATTTGTAGTGACAGTGATTTAGTCTTTTTTCAGAGATTAATCAATTTTTTATAATAATAGGTAATGGGAAACGGACATGTGAAATCTGTTGAACATTCAATAATTAATAGATTCAATTAATTTCTTTAAATTTCAATCATTTTGATGTTGTTTTAATCATTAAACATTATTATTATTATTATTATTATTATTATTATTATTATTATTATTATTATTATTATTATTATTATTATTATTATTATTATTATTATTATTATTATATTATTATTATTATTATTATTATTATTATTATTATTATTATTATTATTATTATTATTATTATTATTATATTATATTATTATTATTATTATTATTATAATTATTATTATTATTATTATTATTATTATCATTATTATTATTATTATCATTATTATTATTATCATTATTATTATTATTATTATTATTATTATTAATATTATTATTATTATTATTATTATTATTATTAATATTATTATTATTAATATTATTATAATTATGATTATTATTATTATTATTATCATTATTATTATTATTATTATTATAATAATAATTATTAATATTATTATTATTATTATAATTATGATTATTATTATTATGATTATTATTTTATAATTATGATTATTATTATTATTATTATTATTATTATTATTATTATTATTATTATTATTATTATTATTATATTATTATTATTATTATTATTATTATTATTATTATTATTATTATATTATTATTATTATTATTATTATATATTATTATTATATTATATTATTATTATTATATAATTATTATTATTATTATATTATTATTATATTATTATTATTATTATTATTATTATTATTATTATTTATTATTATTATTATTATTATTATTATTATTATTATTATATTATTATTATTATTATTATTATTATTATTATTATTATTATTATTATTATTATTATTATTATTATTATTATTATTATTATTATTATTATTATTATTATTATTATTATTATTATTATTATTATTATTATTATTATTATTATTATTATTATTATTATTATTATTATTATTATTATTATTATTATTATTATTATTATTATTATTATTATTATTATTATTATTATTATTATTATTATTATTATTATTATTATTATTATTATTATTATTATTATTATTATTATTATTATTAGAAATTTTTTTACAATGCTTAGGGCTGCAAGATTTTGGTTTACAGTATTTAGTAAAATGTATTTGCCTATTTATCCCCATTTACAGTTTATCACAATAAAGGCATGTAAATATTTACCAGTTCTAATTTTATGTGTATAAAGAAAATTCTGTTACTGAAATGGCATATTTATACACTGAATAAAATTTAAATATTTTTAATTACTAGAAATGAAAGTTTTATGATTCAAGACAAGGAATGGTCCCTCGTTTTGTTGTGTATTTTCATTTCAGTAATTTGCTATTTATTATTATATATTATAATTAATAGCATAGCAATAATGTTAGAAAAGTTATAAAGCTACAGAATAGACATAGAAAAGACAAAATGTCAGTTTTACTACAGTGAAATTCGATTTTATTTGTGACAAAATGTTGTAAAAATATTATTAAAAAAAGCAATTTAATTAAATTTATAAAGGTTATATGTTTCATTAAAATATACCAAGTCATTTACTATTATTGATGATTAAAAATACTGTTGAAAAACTGATTAAGAATCTTAAGAATTCATGTTTGAGAAAGTCTGGGTGCAATTTCACTAGATAAAAATAATATCAATAGTGCATAATTTGTGTTGGTATTGCAGTACTCAGAAAGTTTTACAAATTAAAAGAGGAATTTATAAGTTGAGGAATTTAGATTAAAAGTGTTTTTAATTTTTATTATTAAATCAAAAACGCCAGTTGCATTGTGCTTTGATCTCGTTCATCAATTTACATGTAATGTGTGTAATGCCGCGTACATTGCAGATATTTCCAGTCATCTCTGTATACGAGTTCTTGAGCATTTTCGATAGACGGGATTGACTAATACTAGTCAGAAACATAATGCCTGTATGCGTTAAATAGAGATATTTGATTTAAAAATTTATTAAGTTATTGAGAATGTGTGATATATGAAGCGATATTGATATGACCATTGGATACAAAAGGTAACATTTGTTTTGTAGAACACCGAATAGTAGCAAATGGTAAAATTGGAAAGAACTTCCTTTAGTGGGATTGGAAAAGATCTTAATAACGTAACAGAAATGATGCCAAATTTAGCTTTGCATATAAAATTTATATAAAAATTCTAAATAATTTATTAAAAGAATTTTTTAACATAATTTGTGGGTTTCTTTTAGTTGTTATAAGTCATTGAAATTTTCCCAGAAAGATCCAGCCGCTATTAGTATGATAATTTCTGGATAATCCCTTGAGCTGACAAGTTAGCTGGAATATATTCTGATTACCAATTCTAATGCAGAAATGCCCGTTCACGAAGTTGGGATATATTTGTTAGAGAAACAAGATTTAATGAATATTTTTAGTTAGGCTAATATTCAGTTTTATTTTACGGAAAATAAGTGAATTTTGTTTATATAAAGAGATGAAAAGGGAGTATTTTGAATTAAATTAGACGGTAGCAAATGTTTGTAATAAAAGTTTTTCATATTAAAAACTTTGCTAAATTAAAATTAATTATTAAAAATATTATATTTTTTTTTATTAAATTGAATATTTATAATTTAATTCAAATAAGACTAAAACTGAAATGTTTCAAATAAAACAAAACATTATTAAAATATGAAATTATACATGAAAACTTTGCACTCTTTAAACGAAATACATTATGGAAAAAAATGTATATTTTTCTTTGTATAAATTTTAATTATTAATTTATTGAATAACGCAGTGAGCACTATTGATAAACAATATTTTAATCAATATGTCAACAGCCGTAAATCATTATCAAAAATACACATGAAATCCATATTCTTTGATATCACCATAATTGTTTTAAATTTAATCAATTTAAACAAATAATTGATTTTGATATTTTTCATTATCTTATCTTATAAAATATGTATATCAATCAAAAATAAGATGTCTTATAATATATATATATATATATATATATATATATATATATATATATACTTTTTCAAGTGATTATTATTATCATTATTATTATTAATTATTATTATTAATTATTAATATTATTAATTATTATTGTTATTATTATTATTATTATTATTATTATTATTATTATTATTATTATTATTAGTATTATTATTATTATTATTATTATCAATTTTATTATTATAAATGAAATTATTATGATTATAGTTACGTCTTTTAATTAATTATATTTTTACCATTAAGCAATATTATTAATAATATAGCAATATAATTTATTTTTGAAACTTCAACAACTCAATAAAGATATTTTTAATTCATATTTATTTTTTAAAGACTATTCATAAATTCTAGCAATATTGTACGTTTTGCTTATATTATTTATTGTGATTTTGTTAAAGAAAAAAAAATCTAATTTTTTTTCAAGCTTCGGCAATCATTTAAGGTTTAATCGGTCATTTAAAATTGTCATTTTTCCCTTATCATTTTTCTTACTTTATCACATTATCTAAAAATAACAAACAGTAAAGGATTGAAATTAAAACTATATATTAAAGAGTTAATTAATTGAAAATAAGATTTATTCTTATTCTATATTTTGAGAAAATATATTTTCTAATAAAATTTGGTTATGTTTTTTTGAAAATGATCTCCAATTATCCAATTACGCCTTTTGGAATGAGATCAGCAGCGTAACTAGGTACTTTTGCGCTTGAGGCAAATCGACAATGTACACCTTTATTCCAATAAAATTTTGGAGAGCATTTCATACGTAATTCCTTTATTTATTTTTAAAAATTATGCAATATATATAATATAATATTATTATATACTAAAATTTACCTATTTAAATTTTAAAAGTGCATCATAAATTATCAACCAAATAGGATATTATTATCTTGTATTGTAATACATTGGAGTAAGCTCCCTTCATTTTCATTTTTGTGTAAAGAAATATATATATATATAAACATCAGAATGCTAACTGAACATAATATATCTACATAATTAGTGTGCCATAATGTAATAGTTATGATTTAATCAAATAATCTCAGTAAATGGAATCTTTATTGTTGCGGATTGCGATTTAATCCCCAATGCTTTTTGAGGAAAGATAAGCATTTAATTTTTGCCACTTCTAATGTTGTGTTTCTTTTAGATAATTAGTATCTAAAAATTGGTAAAATAGATTAAAAATTAAAAAAATCTAATTTCTTATTTTCCTCTTATTAAGTTTATTGCAAATTACCGTTATCTTTTAAGTAATTATGACAATTTTCCATATATATATATATATATATATATATATATATATATATATATATAGAAAACCGACAGATACATTTCTGTTGACTGCTTTTAATATTTATTGTGACTTTAAATATATTAAAATTATGATTAAACGTTTAATTTTTAGATCTTAATCATTATCTTTTACATTTGGAAATCCTCCAAAATTATACGTATCTCGTTTACCTTTTAACCAAAAATGGATATTTTAAGAATTTTGTAGGAAGATTGACTAAGAGAACCATTCATCGTCTTTATTGAGTTCAGGAACATAACCGATTGAAAGGTGTAAGTAATATTATGTAAATGAAAAACTGATTTAAAAGATTTTGAAATGTTTTATAAAAAAACTTTTATAATAAATAGGAAAGAATTTTATGTGAAGCATTGATCATTAAATCACAATCCCTACAATTAGCAATTTATCAGTAAAGAATTTATTGTGATTATTTAATTAATTCATTAAATCATATATAAATGAAAAGTTTATAACAATTAATAACAAATTTAAAAATTCATAGGTAAATCAAAAAACTACTATAAAAATAACATTGAGGTTTTATAAATTTTAATTTCAATAGTTTAAACAACAGTTGGTAAACCTTTTTTATTACTTGCATTTAAATTGTTCAAACGATATTCGATTGTTTCATATTTAACATGGAATATTCATCGATAGTCTAAAAACGAAATGAAGATAAAAAATGTGGAAAAAAGATCAATGGCGCTTTTTGCTCTTTTATTTGCATTCTTGATTTTACTAGAGCACTTTAATTTTTAACAAATAATTTGAATATTTAATTTAATATTATTGCTTCGACATAACAATTAATTTAATAAATAACTTTTAGTAATTTGACCATAACACTTAAATATGATCCATAAGTGCAACGGATCAAATCAGGAAATTCCCGGTGGACTTTGTCAGCAGTTTTTATTATTATAACTTCTAATCAACTATCTATTGTAATATTCCATTGAAGTAGCCGTTCGTAGAAATTTGATCAAATATTTTCGTAAAGAATGAATATTTACGAATTTAACATAATATATATATATATATATATATATATATATATATATATATATATATATATATATTAATTTTCGAAACCTTATGCAAAATTAAGTTCGCTAATTTTTACTGGAATTTTAAAATTAAAAAATAATAATTTAATTTAGATTTTTCATTAAAAAAAATTAATTAAAACTTAATCAAACTTGATTTATCAAAGTGATAATTCAAATATTAATTTAATGTTTTATTTAAATCATCATATCTTTGTTAAGAATATTGTTTCATTTGTTTGAATTATGTTAATTGAAAACTTTATAAAAAGAAAATTCATTTGCAATCATTGCATGAAGTTTAATTTAATTTTGAAATTTTTTTTCAAAAATTTTTTTTTTAATAATTTTTAAACTTTTTTTAATAATAATTTATTAATCATAGACATCTGATTATATAGATATCTGGTTGAGGAGGAATGAAGTAAAGTAAAACTAAGCCATCTCTTTTGAGTTTTCTATGATGGTTGGCCTTTTAAGTTTCGTATAACAAGAAGACCTAACTAATAATATAATCAAAATAAAGATGTCCAATTTATGTGAGTTTCTGAGGAATACATTTGATCTTAAACAATTTCTGTTAGCTGATATCAAATTTTAGAGAAAAATCAAAAAACATACGGAAAACTGACAACGGTTATTAGAACCCAAAAGAACGTAAAAATTTCATTTACTTCAGTTACAGACTAATTACTTTATTGTTTTAAACAAAAATAGAATTAAATATTTTTTTTGATTTAAATCTAACCTGAATTTTTTATTTTTTTTTCATTTTATAATTAGTTATTATCATGAAAATTATAATTCTTTCACAATAGATCATTTTTTTCTTAAACCTGACTTTGATCACTCTTATTCACAATTAATTCTTATGTTAGTTCTGTTGATCTTTACGTCGTATTATTTTTCAGAATTTATAAAACAAAATAATCAACAATCAAAAATAAATAAAGTAAAAAAATATATATACAATCAAAAATATTTTTATTATTGATATTTTGTCAATTTTCTTTATTTAAATTAACTCATTAAAACAAAATACAGAATATACAATATTATCTAAAAACTGTTTTTTTAATGAAAATAATTTAATCGAATTTGCATATATTACCAAATTGCTGGCTTATTTTCAATTACAATTCGAAATATTTAGACATTTCACCATTTCAAACAATTAATCACAAATATAAATTAATACTGAAAACATTAATTTTTTGTTAAAGTCTTTCCTTATATTTTCATGAGA
Organism: Schmidtea mediterranea; assembly: GCA_022537955.1. NCBI lineage: Eukaryota > Metazoa > Platyhelminthes > Tricladida > Dugesiidae > Schmidtea > Schmidtea mediterranea. The sequence continues at coordinate 6,971,516 of CM039682.1, read as the reverse complement.
AACATTCAATTTCAGATATTTAAAGAATTATTAAAAAAGTGATTCAATTTAAAAAAAATTCTTTACTAAGTCACATTGTTTTGCTAATGAATTGTATGGCCACTTCTATTTTACTTTTGTTTATGAAATTTGTAAAGAAACACCTGCCTCAGTCTTTTGTTGTTTTATCAAAGAATACAGTTTTAGACAAAATAATTTCTCAAACTGTTTTTACAGAATATAACTTCACATATATTAAGATTACAAATTTAAAAGACATTTAAAGACAAATTTAACAGACCTTAAAGGCATCATTTTAAGAGGTTCAGTTAAAAATATTTAAATGTGCAAAATATTTAAAATTTTTAAAATATAATATAGATTTTGAATTTGTATTTTTGATTTATTATTATTATTATTATTATTATTATTATTATTATTATTATTATTGTTATTATTATTATTATTATTATTATTATTATTATTATTATTATTATTATTATTATTATTATTATTATTATTATTATTATTATTATATTATTATTATTATTATTATTATTATTATTATTATTATTATTATTATTATTATTATTATTATTATTATTATTATTATTAATAACTTTTGCTATTTTACATTTATTTTTAACTATAAAAAAATTAAAATTTACATCAACAAAAGCGTCAAACAGATCAAAACTAAAATTAATCAAGGCTCAGACCCATTAGTGATAAAAGAAATATTTTATTTATTTCACCGAACTAGCTAATTAAAACAATAAAAATTTTTTTTCTTGTTTTTTTGAAGAAACTGATTGCATTTGAATATCATTGACATTTAATATTTTATTTCACAGCTCAGGAAAAATGATTATATTTATTCTACTTTTTTTTTGAGAAAAAAGTTTCATGATCTTTAACAAAAATGTTGCAATTAAAATAGTAAAAACAATTCACTGCCAATCACAATTTATATCAATTCAGTCGGCAGTTTGACGTGTTGTGCGATTAAAATTAAATATGTTTAATAAAACTATAATTCCCTTATAGAAATGCATTTGATTATTAAAAATTTGATTTAAAAATATAAAAATGCTCACTAAATTTTTTAATTACAGTAAAATTAAAATGACAAAAGTATATGTTAAATTTTACTAATAAAATTTTATTTTGACTGTAAATTTTTAACAGACAAAACTTTCATTTGAAATATTTTATTTTTGATACATTAAAATCGCTTTTTATTACATGAGTTTTGGATAATTCTGAGGTTAAATATTTTTCTTTTATAATTTACAAAAATATTCAATATTTATTTTTGAAATAAGAATTAAAAATAAGAATTAAAATTAAAATTCACAAACATAATAATGAATTAAAAAAATATAATTTAAACAAATTGTCTCATTATTTGATTGTTTTTAAAATATATATATATATATATATATATTTCCAAATATATAGAAATAATTTGATTGGTCATATTTTCTAGTAAATGATGTTGAGTTATATTAAATTTAAAATAATAATTATTATCTGATAACCAAATATTCATTATTTCACTAAATAGAATTAAAATAGAACATTAAAAGATTTTTAAATTTACAATTTTTTCTCAATAATATAATTAGAAAGTACTCTCATTTAATAATTTATTTTTAATTATTAATCAAAATCAAAATCAAAATAATAATAATGACTGTTATTTACCTTTAATCTAAAGATTTATCAAAAATATCTAATAATTATTAAAATTGTGTAATATAAGAATGATTCTTGATAAGAAAAAAAATAAAAATCATCTTAATAAAATTTAAAAGTTTATTGCAAACATTTTAAAATAATTTTTATCAAATTAAGAAATATTTTTGTGTTTTATTGAACACTCGAGGAAAAGGTTTTAAAATGAGCAGGAATGAAAGATTTGATTGGTCGAAATTTATTTTTATTAAAATATTAGAATTTATTAATAATATAAAAAGAAAGTTTAATTGAAATTAAAACAAATCTTTACGTATAAATATTACTTGCCTTCATCGTTGTTATTTTTGAATTTCATTTTGATCAGGTCTGTTTTAAAATATATTTTCAAAATCTCGAAACAATTCAAGTGAAAAACGGAAGTGGTTAAAGATTTTGAAAAGTTAAAATTAAAAAAAAATCATTTTGAAACTCATTATTTAATCATCTATGAGCACAGCTTTTATTATGGTTCGTGTCAATTCTTGAGGGGTGATTTAAACAAAGTATATATTTGCCACTAGGAAGTGAAAGTCAGTCTTTTTACTGTTCTCTTTAACAAACCTTTAAATGGTGATGATTTTAAAGATGTTTTAACCAGCTCTGCATTTGCACTTCTATGGTTACGAAGAACTTATGAAGAATCTTATGAAGAAATCTTATGAAGAATCTTTCTTCTGACTATTTTCCGAGCACTTGTATTTGTATATAATATTTTATTCCATAATTTGTTAGATTATCATTTCGTAGATGCATATTAATTGAAATTACAAACAATTAAGTTCAAAAATTATATAAATAAATAATAGTTAATATTTATATTCAGCGATTGGAATTTTGAAAATATAATAAAAAATTAATTAAAACAAAAAGCGTTTTCTTATTGTAAATTACAAACAATCCGTTTGAAAATTATCTCAATTAAAATATTTCTTTATTTGTTGTTTAAATGACGACATTTTGCAGACATGATTTCCCAAATTTGATTTTAATTTTAATCTGTCTCGAATTTGATTTCCAAGTTTGTTCACTTAATTAGATTGCTGAAAATGGAAAATAGGTCTTTCTCCATTAGTTTTCTTACTTTTCAGTCCCAATTCGCTATTTAAATTAATTATTAATAATTATAAATAATATCCAACAACTCCTTCAAGTAATGTTTCCGCCCGCGAGTATTTAAAATGTTTTAATCGCTATTTAATTAAATAATTAATCAATAAAATATTATTTTAATGAATTTAATGAACACGTATCACCAATAAATAAAATAAATTTTGTTAAGGATTTTTAAGAATATTTTTAAATTTTTACAATCTAATGACAACAAATAAAAATAAAATTAATTTAAAAATAAAAAAGTAAATAAAAAATATAATATTATAATATTATTAATCCTAATATTATTTAGGTCATGCAATTTTCTTTTTTGATTTTTTTTCGGCATTTTTCAAATCTATTTTAATTTACTATTTTTTTACTATATAATCTATTTTTATTAATTTACTATTAAAACTAAGTTGAATAGTAAAGCAAAATTAAAAACTAAATTAATATTTATTCAAATATAAATCTTTAATATGAGTATTAATTTATATTAAAATTGAAATTGTTTTAATATCCCCTTTTGTTTAAATTAACGACAAATATTAAAATTTTAAAAAATTTCATTTTTCTTTGAATTAATTCAAAGTTTATTTATGTAAAACTTAGAGGCTTGGAATTATGCAATTATGCATAGGTGGAAATAAAAACTAGTTAAAAGAGCTCAAAGAAAAAAAATCTTTCAAAAAACCTTCCAAAGAGTCAGGGATTTTTGAATTTTATCGAAATCAAGGTGTTCCCAACTTTTTATGGTTACCATTTAGACAGTTTTTCTATCATTATCAGTTAGGAAATGGAAAACTAAACATTTTGAGGATTATTTAAAGAAATTATGCAATTAGGCAAATAGTATAGATGAGTAGACGAAAACTGTACTGTGACTGTCGGGGAATTTTAGTGATCTAATAAGAGTTGGCATGAACTGTGATACGATAGTTGAGAAATATTAAATAAGCATTGAAGAAAACTGTGTAAGAGAGTCGGGAAATAATAGTGGTTGAGTGAAAATTTCTAGAAACTATGATGTAAGTAACATAATGATCAAACAAGAGTTGGCAAATGTTTTTAAGTGACTTATTAACATTTCAATTGTTATTATGATAATTACTATTACTATTATACACTCTGAGTTACCTACAACCTTTCAATCACTAATACTTCCCAACTTTCAAATGATCCCATTCGTCAGATCTCATTAAGCTACTCAGATTTCCAAAACTTTAGAAATGCATCATTCGACAACTCTTGCTTAAAACTTTTTCATTACTCTTTTAATAGGAAATAAATATTTATTGTGCGAGGTTATGTCAACATGTATACTATGTAAAACCGGGTTATTATATAAGATATAAAGCCCCCCCCCTATGGCGTTAAACCGCTCATTACATATTACTCACATACTCATGAATTACCACTCAAACTATTTGAGAACATTCAAAATACAAATTTTTTCATTGAAAGATCTTATCAACAATGCTTCACATATTCACATGTTTCTTATAATTATTATCATTAATATTTGTCAATCCTTTTGGTTTGCATTATTCAAGAATCCGAGCACAGAGATAACAGAAAGTTTTACCAATATATGTGACATTACGCTCATTACATGCAATTCTATTTTACAATTTCGTTAAGCGTAAAACAATCTTTACCATAAATATAAAATTGTCTGCCAGAAAATAAATAATGTTTATCTTTAATGAGTGAAACTTCAGATAATTAATAGTGAAAATGACAAAATTCATCCAAATAAACATCCAATATATGACAGCAATTACTGCTTATTACTTTCGTGACTCCCATGGGAAACTTTGTGGAAAAGAACTGACTCAATTAAAGGACCATAAATGAAATTCGTCTATATTATATGAGATATTAGATTGGTATAATCTGTTTTTATCATAGCTATTATAATTTTTTGGAGGAATTTAATCTTATTGTCCATAGATTTTAATTAGTTATTGCTCAAGATTGACAGAATTGTTATTTTTCTGAACAATTATAAATTGTACTTTTGTTTTAATTTTCATATTAATATTAATTCATGAATCGTTAATCTTTTTCCGGAGCTTCTAATTATTTTATAGAAATATTTTTTTATATAAACATATATTTGAATATTAATAAATATTTATTATATACTTTGTCGTCATCATTATAATATATTATAACAGCTTATTTAAAACCGTATTAAATTTATATATATATATATATATATATATATATATATATATATATATATATATATATAAATAAATTTCTTTTTTGTTTTAATTAATGTACCACATGTAATTTAGAAAATAGATTTATAAATTTAAAATTCGAAAAATAAAAATAAAATTTAGAATGCATTTATTCAGTAAATTCTTGTATTTTAATTGAATTTATTATAAATTTATCTATTTATCCTTCCTTATATAATAATAATAATAATAATAATAATAATAATAATAATAATAATAATAATAATAATAATAATAATAATAATAATAATAATATGGTTAGGCATTTAAAAGTATTTCATCGTTTTCAAAGAAAGCGCTCTCAAAAATCAGGCTAATTAAGCAGGTACTCATTTTTTTGTGGATTTTTTCAAGCAATAAATTTTGAAATGCTCAATTACTTTTTAGGAAACTTCATTTTATCAGCAAAGATATTTTAACAGTTTAATATATCCATTTATCAAATATTTCATTTTTTTATGATTTGTATACTATTATTTTATTATAAAAAAGGTTTTACAAAATCAATGTTTGTATTATTTTATGACAACTAATTAAAATAATTTAAATTTATTATAGTTAGTTTATTATAATATAATATTATTACCATAACATTATAATTAGATCCTTGCACTAAGAGAAGAGGATATTTACGTTTTAAATAAGCAATTTCAAAAATTAATTAAATTCTATATTTAAATTTACTGAAAAATATAATTGTGTTAAAAAATATTTATGTTGTTTTTGTATTGTTAATTTAGCTTGTTTATTTTTTTATCATATCAAAAAAATGAGATCTAAAATATATTCTATAGAATTTTAAATTTTTTATTCATTTTTTGTCAATGCTTATCTGTCATTAGACCGGATTCCTTCTCACGGGCCTATTTGTACCGAAAAATAACTACCATTATTAACAAATGATTTCCATATTATTTGCCTTTTCCATTTCAAATACCACTTAATGCGGAAACAAGGGAGATATATTTGCATATATAATAGAATTTATGTATTTTCCTTGTTCGTTCTCACTTATATATGGGAATGATTTAACAATGCAGAAGTTTTGTTCTGCCTTATCAAAATAAAACTTAATTTTTTGATAACCAAATGTTATGCAAAAATTAATAGGTTTCAAATCACAAATCAAATTGGTGTTATTTATTGTTATTGTTATTATTATTGTTGATATTATTATTATTATTATTATTATTATTATTATTATTATTATTATTATTATTATTATTATTATTATTATTATTATTATTATTATTATTATTATTATTATTATATTATTATTATTATTATTATATTATTATTATTATTATTATTATTATTATTATAATTATTATTATTATTATCAATATTATTATTATTATTATTATTATTATTATTATTATTATTATTATTATTATTATTATTATTATTATTATTATTATTATTATTATTATTATTATTATTATTATTATTATCAATATTATTATTATTATTATTATTATTATTATTATTATTATAATTATTATTATTATTATTATAATTATTATTATTATTATCAATATTATTATTATTATTATTATAATTATTATTATTATTATAATATTATTATTATTATTATTATTATTATTATTATTATTATTATTATTATTATTATTATTATTATTATTATTATTATTATTATTATTATTATTATAATTATTATTATTATTATTATTATTATTATTATTATTATTATTATTATTATTATTATTTTATATTATTATTATTATTATTATTATTATATTATTATTATTATTATCAATATTATTATAATTATTATTATTATTATTATTATCATTATTATTATTATTATTATTATAATTATTATTATAATAATTATTATTATCAATATTATTATTATTATTATTATTATTATTATTATTATTATTATTATTATTATTATTATTATTATTATTATTTCACAATGTTTGTTAATTGTAAAATAAAGATTTAAAGATTTTAAAAACTTAAATTATTTTTTTATCCGTTTCAAAATAATTTTTTAAAATTTTAAATAATAGTATATCATAAATTCGAATAAAATTTTTAAATCAGATATATCTGTCTTATTTAATCAGTCTTATTTACGTTAATCCTTTTGGTCGACAATGTCCATGATTTCTAATACAGAGATGACAAGAAGTATCTTTAATGTATCTAGCATTACACTAATTACAGGTTAATTTTTAAACCAGATTCACTCTAACCGAACAATTAGACTTACTAATAAGCATAGTATATAAAATTTTATTTTAAAGAATAAGCCTTGAAAGTTTTAAACAATGATTTACGCTTTGCGTAAAATGGTTTAACTTAAATAAATTCATATACTATAAACTTTTCCTTTTTTTGATCACATTTAATAATATCATCCAAAGAAATTAAAAAAATTAATCTTCTTCATCAGTTGTTTAATTTAATTTTAACATAATTATAAATTAATTTTAAATTTTTTTTTAAAATTATTTATATATATAAATATATATATATATATATATATAATATATATATATATATATATATATATATATATATATATATATATATATATATATAAAATATATTATTAATATTGAGAAATAGAGTTTATAAATAGTAAAAAAAGATATTATCTCAATCGTGAAAATTTGTAAATGTTCTCGCGGTAAAACAAATTCGCCGTTAGTTTTGCAAGTAAATCCAAATTTGTAAACTATAAAATGCATAGTTGAAATTGGAAAATATTTGAAATATCTTTTATTATTTCTCCGTTATTTTTTAAAGTGCTATTAAAATTAAATTATTTTTAAAATTACTTTGTATGCTTAAAAATTTCAAAAATATTTGTTTTTAAAATTTCCTTTAATCAGAAAAAATGATAATTTATGATTCTTCATGAAATTTTAAAGTAATAAAATGTGAAATTAAAATATCAAATATTTGGGTTTTATTAATGTTTGATTTTATTTTATAGGAAGGATTAGTGAAATAAAAATTAACAAATAATAATTTTATTCAAAATAATTCTCAAAATTGTTTTTGACTGCAAGTAATTCTTTTATAATTTTTAATTTGTTTTATTTAAAACAAAAATCCAAAAATAATTTTTTGCATTATTGATTTAATTTAATCGAATTATTAATTATCCATCTACAAATATGTTAGCAGTTTGGAATATTTTTTTTTAATTTAATTATTTAACGGAAAATAATATTATTTTAATTTAATTAAATATTATTTTACATTATTTTTTACATTGTTTTCCGTCAGCAATTAATTGTATATCGTGAATAAAAACATTTTAAAATACATTCTCTTTACAAGTTTAATTATCTGTTGTTTCATTAAAAAATTAAATAAAAAGATTTTCTAATTACTTCTAAAGTAACAAAAAAGAACTTTAAAATTTAATACAAATAATTTTACAGTGTAACTTGCAATTTTTAAAAAAACTAATAAAAATAAATTATTAAAACGAAACAAATATTTAAAAAATAAAGGGATTAATGATTGGATTAATCACTTTTATTAAAATTATAACTTATATATTAAAATACAATCATAATAAAAAATGTATATGTAAAGTATTTTTCCGTAAATAACCCACGGTATATACCGAATTTTAAATACCTTACAGAGGGGTTCGGTTATATATGGTTAGGAATAGTGGGAATTCTAGGAATCTTAAAATTTAAATATTATATAATTGGGAAAGATAAGTATAGGATAAACATATATATGTGCAGAACAGGGTGAGGTACTGACTGTTGGGGAATGATGGTTGAGGTAGAGACTTCGTCGATGACAAATGGAATAAGTATGATGTGATCCAAACGATGATTGATACTTTTTAAATTTTAAATTTTAAATAAACCGCGAAAAGAGAACAATGTGGGCTTGTTCATGTTTTGACATGAATTAATAGTATTTTCTGATGACAGTGAATGAATTTTATTATGTTAAATAAAAATATGTAAAATGAATTGATATTTAAGTTTATTATTGTACTTTATGGGTTATTGTTTTGTTATTTTATAAATATAAAAATATTATACGTTGAATGGTAAATATTTTAAGGGTGCTTTTCGATTTACGCAGTTTTACATAAATTTTACAAAATTTAAAATTCGATTTACGTGATTTTTTCTGGAACGTATCTTCCGAGTAAATCGGAGGTTAAAGGAATTCTAAATACTTACAATTATTTTAGGATTATTTTCACTTGCATTTCATTTTCTTAATTTTCATCAAACGAAAACGAATTTCTTAAAAATTTCTTACGGTTTTCTTTTAAAATATATTCAATCCTGTTTAAAGTACTATTAGTGCTTGTCATCAGTACTTAATAGTAACCATGTATTTCTAACTATTCTGTGATAGTAAATTTATTAGAAATTCATCTTATTTGATGGTTGGTCGAGAATTATCTGATTTTTTGTTTGAAATTTAGTAAAGCGGTAGATTTTAATTGTATACGAATTATTTTATCTATCAATTTTATTTAATATTTGGCTTTTGATGTAATTAATTTTAAAAGTCAAATAGTTTTAAATAAAGATGTGAAAAATATGCTACATGTAATGTTCTACATAATTATTTTTGTTGAGTTGTAGTGTTTCACACCTCACCTTTGATTGCTTTTCATTTTGCAATTACATAAAGAATTTTTTATTGTTTGGTAATGAATCAGATGTTTCATTGTTATTCACGAATTTTCAGAATTATATATATATATATATATATATATATATATATTAAAAATGAATTAACTAAAATTTTGTTTAAATATTTTGTAATTAATTTTATAGTTCTAAATATGTTTACGGATATTTTACTAACAAATGTAAATTAAATAAATTGTTAAACAAAGTTAACTTTGTAAAATAAATTTAATGAACTAACCAAAAGAAACGTGATTTGGGCTTTTAAAATTTGCGTTAAGCGTAAATAAAAAATATGAACTGACTAAAAACTTCAATTAAAATTATGCAAAAAGTGAATTGAAAATATTCTCAATTTTTCAACAAATTTTATTCAATAGTTTTTAAAATAACTTAATTAAATAAAGAAGCTTGATAAAGTTCTACTTAGTTTTAAAACCTTTTTAGGTTAACCAAACTGAGATCTAGGAAAACGAAACAGTAAAATTAAAAGTTTATTTGAAGGAATTTGATTTCCAAAAATTTGGAGTCGTTTCCATGAATATTAAACAAAAGTTCAGATTAATAAGTTTTGTTTATTTAAACTAAATTTTTAATGTTTATTATAATGTTACAGTTCTAAAGGAAATTATTGATATAATTGGACAAAATATACACCAATCAATAGAGAAAAGTCGAGTTCTAGATAAAATTGAAATAAATATGCCATTTAGAAAATTAAATTAAGGTCTATTTAAAAAATGATGTAACCAATAATTAACTAGCTCGCTGGAGAATTCAAATGTTTTCCACATCAAATCCAAAAAGATATTTAATCAAATATATAATAGATAAATATCTAAAACAATTTTTGTCCATTTTGAAAAATAAATACGAAAACGCGAAATACATGAAATAAATATTTCAAGGAAATTATCATCATCATTAGTCTCCCATCATAATCTGTGTTAAACGGAAAGAATAAATATGTGATAGTTATGAATTAATTAAATAATGTCATTAGATTCTTAGCAGATTGAATATTTTATTAAACGCATTTTTCAATACTTAATAACATTACTCACGACTTTCGATCGGTTATGTTGCAGAATCCGTGTGCGGATGTGACGGGACGTATCTTCAGTGCATGTGGCATTGCACCCATTACATGAAAACGTAGACACTAGATCTGACACTAAAACCATTTAGGTTTTATATTTATTACTAAACATATTTAAGGATTTTAAATATGTTGATACTATTTTAAATATGATTTTATGATTAAAACCATAAAGTTGTTAAAAATATCCCAATATGAATTAAATAAAGCATGATATTTTATAAGCCCAAAGGAAGTTTTTAATTGTCATTCTAGAAATTTTTATTTTCTTTCCAATATTGTATCCTAGAGTCTTTATCTTGTACAATTCTCTATATTATGATTTCAATCTCTCCAAATGTATTTTTATTCAAGATGACAGTTTTTATTCTTTATTAATATTATTTAATATTATTCAACATAAAAAAATAAAACAAATAATGTATAAAAGTAACAAATATGATTTATATGATTTTCTTTAAAGTGAATTATTATAACAATTCTGCTTGGTCTCCATTAATTGTCTCCCTTGTGACTCCATTGATACCTCTCAAATTAATTTAAAAAATCATTGAAAAATGTTAAAAATTAGAATATGTACTGATTTTATATCATTATTTTAACTTTTGAAATAGCAAATTGAAATTGTTAACTTTGAAAAAAGATCTAAATTAATTTTTTGTTTTATTGTCAACAAGGCGCCAAATTCCAATATAGATTTGCTCTACGAATATTTTTTAGCGTTCTGTGGGAAAATAAGTAAATAAGAGCTTCCATTAAAAATCAAAACGAAATGCGTTTATCCGTGACAGATGGATGAGAAATATAATAATTAATCAAAATTCTTGACTGAATATAATTTATTAAATTAATATTTTCACCGAAAGAATTTTTATAAAACAAATTTTGTTTATTTTAGTTTAGATAGAGTCTAAACGTATATAATATTAAGTTAATTATTTCATTAATTTTAACAGAAATAATTTAATCAAAATAAAATCAAGTGAATAATAAATAATTCAATTAACTTTAAGAGAAATGAATTTGATTTTATACAAACTAAATTTGGAAATGCTAAAATTATCCTATAAATAATTTTTATGTTTCAAAAATTTTGACAGTAAATTTAAACAATTAAAATTTATTACATGATAAATTTATTCAAAAAATATTTAATTAATTAGCTGGTTTTTAATTTTTTAAAAATTATATATTATTAAAAAAAATTTTATAGTGAATTAAAAGTCAAACTAATAAGGAAATAATAATTGTTACGTTGCTAATTTATTTTTGATGATTATTGAAAATTATTATTTAAATATATACAAAATTATGAGACAGAGATTTATAGAAAACCAACTGATACTGGTCTTTATACTTCTACAGAAAGCTTTTGTGAATTTAAGTATAAGAGAAATATGATGAAGGGATTGATTTATCGTTCATGGGCTTTATCTTCTACTTTTGCTAATTCGGTAAAAAGTGTTGATAAATTAGTTGAGTTGTTGATAAAGAATGGATATTCTAAATCATTTTTATTGTTGATGATAAAAGAGACTGTTGACAAATTTATTAAAAATCCTAAGGATCCATGTTGTGGAAAGTCTGAGTGTAATTTGTCAAATGAGTGTGAATTGAGTGTTGATCTAAATAATAGTAAAATTGATGTAAAAAATTGAGCATAGATATGTGTTAGTATTGCCGTACTCTGAAGGTTTTACAAATTATAAAAGGAAGTTAAGTAAACAGATGGGAAATTTAGAGTATAAGATCGTTTATAATTCGTGTAAGGTACGCAATATGTTTATTAATAAATCAAAAACTCCGGTTGGATTGTGTTCTGATCTCGTTTATCAATTTACATGTAATGGGTGTAATGCCACATACATTGGAGAGACTTCCCGTCATCTCTGTACTCGAGTTCTAGAGCATTGTCGATTGAAGGGTTTGACCAATATTAGTGAACACAATAGAGGCTGCAAAAGTGAAATAAGAATGTCTAATTTTAGAATTTTTTTGAGAAGTTTTAATAATTATTGGGAACGCGTGATATGTGAAGCATTGCTGATAAGGTCATTGGATCGAAAGATTAATGTGCAAAGTGCTGTGACTACGAATGTTTTAAATGTTTTTAAATAGTTTAAGTATGTTAAATCATGTTTATGTATTGTTTTTTTTTAAAAAAAAATTTTAATATTATTAAAATAATTTAATTTATAAATTACATTATTTTTTTAAAAAAATTATAATATTTATATAAATAACATTCTAAAATTAGTTAGAAGTATTTGAATATTTTTTAAATGTTTATTTATTACAAAACTAAATTAATATAAAAAAAATAATTTGCTTAAATTATAAGTTAATTCATAAAATTTTTAGTTGGTTTTGTGTATCTGAAGATGACAGTTATTCTGTCGAAATATATCGTAAGAAGAGTTTTATATTGGAGTTATCTTTAAATTAAATCGTTGCCAAATTTATTTAATTATTTATATACAAAATGTTAGAATTTTACTGAATAATTTTTACAATCTATCAAAATGTACAATTTGATTATCACAACCAATGAATGATTCTGTGTAGCTGACCGGCTCTGCTCATTGGTGTCAAAATTGTGCAGCTAGAATTATATTATTAACCTTTGAATAATTAATCTTTAACCCCTTAACGTAAGTTTTTTTTGATACAACGGCAAAAATAAATCTTTTTTTTATTATTGATAATTAATATATAGACCTATGTCATAAATTTATTACACTGCCCGAGATATAATCGTTATGCTCGGGAATGTGCGTTAAGGGGTTAATTATCTCCCTTAATCTTTCTTAAATTGGTTGATTTTCTTTTTTATCAATTTTCTTTTTACCTTATCTTGTTTTCTTCTTAATAATATCGAAGACTAAAAGCTGATATTTTACTATGTTTTCTTTTTTCAATATATTAATGGTTTTTAGCCGGATCTGACTTCTTTTCTCTATTAAATTCTTCGCATGGCTATTTCAATCCCTTCCCGTCAATTATTTTGTCATGATAATTGGATACTAATTTTTTTTGTTTATTTCCTTATTGTTTACCGAACTAAAGTTTTCTTTAATTAATTAAATGATTAATCTACGGTTTTATGTTCTAGAAGATGCTTGTGCTTTTCGTGTTTCGGTGTCTTTTTATGTCACGTTGTTCCTCATCATCTATTTTATCTTCTTACTAATTTTTTAAATTCTGACAATTAATCTTTTATTAACTTTTCATATTTATGCACTTGTTACATCACATTACGCACAATTTTATAATTTCTAAGTCACATTTTAGTATTCATTTGGTTAAAGAGTTTATTCGTTGAAGAAGTAACTTCCTTCGTTAGAGTTCCACGAAACATTGATAACTTGGCTGTTCATGAAAGTAATGTTAAAAAAATAATTTGGGATGGAAATCTTCAATATCTAAACAATATCCCAATAACATGCTCAATCTTACTTTTTTGTGAATCAACAATTTCAAAACTCTTTAAAAGTAAAAAGACATACAAAAACAACTTCTCAAAACAATTACATTAAAAATTACAGTACTAAAAACAATAATAATTACATATATATGAGATTATCACATTAGTATATACATTAATAAAAACATAATTAAAACAAAAGTCAAGTAAAATTTACTTTCTCCATATAAAAAACAAAAAATGTCTTTTTAATAGATTCAAACTTTGAAAAATGATACATTATAAAAATAATTAATATTTAATGAATTTATTTTCGTCTTTATTAAAACAACATTTGTAACAAAATTTATAAATAGCAATTATCAAACGTATTGTTCGTGGGTACCTTTAATGGTTCCGGTTGAAGTTTTCAGATGAATTTATATAGATGACATTAAAATAGAAAAAATGCAATTAAAATATAGTTCATACATAATTTTATGAATATAATGATATTGGAGAAAGGTATACATGGGACAGTTGCGTATTAGACGTAATAAGTTCTTGTCTTATAACTTTTTTGCGTGATATCCATAGAACATTATTTAATAATTACGTCATTATCTTATTATCTCAGTCCTCCATTCTAATAAGACTCAATTAAAACAAGAAATTCATAAACAAAACACTAACTAATAATCAAATTAGTGAAATTAGTAAAAAATAAATTTATTTTAACCCCTTACCGTACATATTTATTTGGAATTTCTTGTCGAAAATGATAGGATTTTATTTAAAGTGACAAATTAGTGTTTATACCTAATTAAATTAAAAAGTAATATTTTCAGTGGCATAGCAACTTTACTTTACTTTCGGTTGGTGAGGTGTGTTTTTCTAAACATATGTTGTTTATTCGTTAAATATACATGTTTAGTAAATATGCTTATATTATAATGGTCTCTTGTGTCCCAGCTGAGCACGTACAAATTTACAAGTAAGACGCGGTTGTGCCTGACGTGAATTTGTAGATTAAGAAGTTAATTTTGCTGTAATTGAGAAAGTCTTCAAAAATTATTTTCATATGAAAACAAAAGAAAAATTATTATGATAACCATTTCATTTCATTTAAAAGTTAAAATTAGGAAGATCTTAAAGGCACTGCCCTATTATCGAGGTTATGGTACTCAATTTTTGGTAATTATATATACTATACAGATGAGTCTGGGGCAAAACATTTTTTTGATCAAATAACAATATTTACATGATAAAATAATTATTATATAGTTTATATTATAATTACAATACAGATCATCATATTACATCAATATTATTTTTATAAAATGAAATAAAAATGGTGAACAATCTAATTGTGTGCAGAATACAAAAAGGTACTTTCCGGTTATCTCGACCCATCAAAAAAATGTGTACATGTCTGTAAGTAGAATTTTATTATAAAACTAATGAAATAAATATCTAAAAATGTTTGACTAAGATCACAAATACTTTAAGGACTGATTTAGATCTCAGACTATTTTTTCAATTATTTTTAACTGGTTTGTCCATATTCCTATAATTATAAATTTTAAGTATATTTTTTGCCTCTAGACAGTAACAATATTACGTTGCAAGTTTTGTTTTTAATATAAATGAATCTTGAATTAATAATATTTTTCATTATTTTTCTTCAATCAAAACACAAAAGTATTTTTGGTATCATATACAAAAATTAAATTTAACTTAATATTTTACTCACATTTTGTCAGTAATATATATATATATATATATATATATATATATATATATATATATATATATATATGATTTTAAGAATTATGTGAAGCGAAAACTGTGTAAAATTATATTTTAATAACAACTTCTAAATGCTTGATACAACAGTTTTTTACATTTTATTATCAAATAATTTTAATTCACAATTATCCCATATTTGAAATTTAATTAATAATGGTTTAATTACTTTTTAGTATTAAGTGGTTAATAATTTTCTCATATAATTAATTATATAAAACGATATTTATTTAGAAATAAAGCTGGGATTTATTTTCTAAATGATACTTAAAAAGATAAAATACAGCAAATAATTAAATTAATTAATAAACTCCGTTGGAAATAGAAAACTATGGATGAATTTATATATCTATTATAATATTTGTTATTTAGATCTCTGATTTATTCCAAATAAATAAATTTATTATTTTAATTATTTATTAAAATTTTAAAGACCTAGTTCAAAGTAGCAGTTAGTAAAAGACACAAAACATGACGCATTTATAAATAGCAACATACAATTCAAATGTCGTGTTAGAACTGATAATTTTACAAATCTGTAATTTCGCCAAATTTTAAATTTTATTATGTGATGCAATCAAATGTAGTTTGAAAACTATATAGTAGATCACCTGGAAAATCGGCAACTATATAAATTAACAATAAATCAAAAACCAAAACATAATTTTTTTAAAATTTTAAAATAAATTTTAAAATTTATAAAAAATTTAAAACTTGAAATTATTTATTTAAAATGAACAAAAATTTCAATTATTTAAGCAATACATAAAAGCTTGAAATAATCCTATAACTATATCTGTTTCGAATAAATAAACTTATACACACCAAGGGATAATAGATTGCACCTTAAATAATAAATAAACAAACTAATAAATTCATGTGTCATTAGATAAGACCCGGGACATTATATATAACTTTAATTTATATTATAATAGAAAAATTTCACTCGAAAATAAAAATAAATATATACACACAAATATGGTTCACAGGTATTATATAGTGAAAAAAATACGTGAAATTGGACAATAAATTGCCCCAAAACTTTAAATTTTTTTACAGCTATTTCTGACAATTTCACGACATCAACTATTTCATATAAAGAAAATAATCTAACGATAATAAATGAATAATTGAAGCTACTAAAAGTGTTTTTATTAAAATTAAAAATGGGATTAAAATTAAAGTATTCTTGCTGTAATGTCTTTCAATATTCAACATGCGGTCAGGTAAGAACTCCAGAAACCCGATTATGATAATTTAAGAAATAATTACCACACCATATCAAAAAAAATTTCGCAAAATATCTAATGAAAGAAGAAATTTTAAGTGAACTGTAGATGTTTTATATTTAAATAAATAAATTAATGTCTTACTTGTTTTATGCATAAATACAGAAGTTCTAAAATTCTTAATTGATTAAGAAAATGTATCTTGAAATTAATTTTCATTAAAACTTTACATAAGCAAACTAAATTTTAACCTTTAAAACATTTAATATTGCTTGAACATAGACAATTGTACCCGAACCTTTTTGTTCATTTGGACAAATTTTTGATAATTTCATTTTACACCATTTAGGCTATGAGTAAAACAAAGTGAATTCCGAAGTAAAATTAAAAATACGATAAAGAGTTAAGAATTTAAGATTAAATTTAGAATATAGAACTAATTGTATAAGAAAAATTTATTTTATTTAAATTTTTACACAATTTATTAAACAATAAAATTTTATAAATTAAATATCTGAATGTAAAAAGAAAGTTATTAATAGTATGTTATATTGAATGATTGTGGATTATTGAACATCTTCTGAGTTTAAAATAACTTATTTATTTATATATTGGAAAATATACTTTAAAAACTTTGTTTATAAAATTAAATATTATCTTATTGCCAGTTTTAATAAAACTTTATTTCAATATGAAATTTTTCAATAAAATAAGTTATTGTTGAGATATTGTCATTTAATTTTTAAAAATTTTTATTTAATGGTGTTTGTATCTGATAAAATAGCGTTTGATTGTTTTAATTTTATATGTTAATAACTAATAAATATTATTATAAGCACTTTTTCTAGTTTTCATCTCTGATTGGTTTTCATTTTGCAATGACATAAGGGATTTTCTTATTGTTTGACTATGAATCAGATGTTTTATTGATATACACCAATTTTTGGCACAGCTTTCTTCGAGTGATTTTCAAATGATTTTAAACAAATTTGGTTTAAACCTTAATTGTATATCAATCAATGTTAACCGAAAAGTTTTTAATAATTAAAAAAGAAAATTGACTTATTTAAAATAAATTATTAAACACTGAAATTACTTTAAGTAATAAATGACGAAGATAAAAATGAAAAGATTCTATATTTATTTTCTGGTAATTACGTCAAATTATATAAGAATTGCGTTTTTTCCCATCAGAAATCTATGTAAAGTATAATGAAATAAGATACAGCAACCCATTATAAGGACATGGTAGGGAAAAATAGTCAATTAAAGGCATTGGTAAAAGGGCAATCTAGTTAAATTTGATATATTATCTAATCCATTAAACAAATTTAAAAGAGTGTACAATATTTTTGTTAAAGGACAAACATGGAAAGTAACCGCGATTTATTAAAATGTAGAAGCGGTTTTCTAAAATTGAACAAAACGATCAAAATGAAACCGGTTTTTTGTTTACTGTGCCAGAAGAGATTAAGACGTTGTGATGGTAAGAAATAAAGTTTTACAAAATTGCTTTTTATCACTCAAATCTAATACACCAAAACGCAATAACTAAGGGATTTTATGACAATAAATAAGAGCTTCAATAATATAATAAAATTAAACAATAATAAATGTATGTGGCATTTACAAAATAGGTTAAATTAATAGGCCTTTATTTAATGGCATCCATTGGGCGTTGTGTAAATATTAAAAAAAATCTTTTGAAAAATCTTTTGTCAATTTGCAAAGTGTTCGACAAAAACTGATATGTGATTAAATATTTTACATGGATATAGTTGTAAACAGACAGGATTTATTCATAATGTATTTTAGGTAAAGTTTTTAAAATTTAGAAAATAAGATTAACAAAATATTGTTTTGTGAAAGACAAATAAATATCAAATATAAAGTTATTATTATTATTATTATTATTATTATTATTATTATTACTATTATTATTATTATTATTATTATTATTATTATTATTATTATTATTATTATTATTATTATTATTATTATTATTATTATTATTATTATTATTATTTTCAAGACAACACAAATTCAAAATATATATTCAGCTACAATAAATTTCGATTGAATAACAGTCGACGTCAGGTAGTCTTGAACTTTT
Source organism: Schmidtea mediterranea (assembly GCA_022537955.1). Classification (NCBI taxonomy): domain Eukaryota; kingdom Metazoa; phylum Platyhelminthes; order Tricladida; family Dugesiidae; genus Schmidtea; species Schmidtea mediterranea. The sequence goes on along the minus strand of CM039682.1, from coordinate 6,952,148 downwards.
AACTATTTCCGCTCTCAAGGTTTCGATCACAGTTGACAGATGGAATTGATTGATATTAGTAAGCGCAAGTTTTTGATGCAGGATGTAACTTAATGTAAAATAGTTTTTGTAAAAAATTTTAAATATTTTGTTAAAAATTTATTTAAATTTTGTTAAAGTCTCGGTTTTGTAAAATTTTAAAAATTAAATTTTTTAACATTTCGTAGAATTTGTGATTTTAAAAAAAACAAAATATTTAATTTTTGATAAAATGTTTTTATAATTTAAAAGCAGAAATTTGTTTAAATAAAAATTGTTTATTTTAAATAGTTTAAAGTTCAAGACTACCTGACGATGACTGTTTTCAGTCGTAATATATTGTAGCTGAATATATATTTTGGATAGATGTTGTCTTAAATTTAATTCGATTGCCAATTTTGTGCGATTTTGTATTATTATTATTATTATTACTATTATTATTATTATTATTATTATTATTATTATTATTATTATTATTATTATTATTATTATTATTATATTATTATTATTATTATTATTATTATTATAAAATAAAGTGTGTATTAAAAGTTGATTATTTTTATTTTGTATTAATTATTCATTATTCGGTAAATAGACCTTACAGTCACACTTTAGGGGTCTTAGATAATTAGTTACGAGAAAATATGACTTCAGATGAAATGGAGATATGGAGAGCCTTTTCATTAGTAGTAGTACAATTTAGAAACGAAACACTTTATTATCAGTAGAATTTATTATAATAAAATTTAATATTAATTGAATGAAAAATTAAATAATAATAAGTACGTAAGACAAAAATATATCAAATTTTAAAAAAACTAAAATTAGTTTTGTTTTTTATTTAAATTACAAATTTAAATATTATTTATTTTTAAAAATTAATTAGTTTTTAAATTCAAAAAAATTTTAATGTTTTACAATTAAAAACGATCTCAAGTAATATTAATATAAAAAGTCTTCTTATTTTTACTTTTATAAACAAATTCATTTTCTTTTTAATTGGGAGATTTATAAAATAATTATAACTGTATGCCGTATATAATATATACAATATGATATGATAGTTATAATGCAGTATTAAAAAATAATTTACATTTAATTAAAAATTTATTTTTATTAATTAATATTAATTAACAACACTAAGCGTGGCAATATATTGTTTAAACACATAGAGCATTTAGTTGTAATATCTTATAGATAAATAAAATCATAAAATCAACAGTTTATTTTTTTACAAAAATATTTCCTAATTAGAAAAAAACATTTCAGAGAAAAAAAATTGTTTTAAATTCAAAAGTATTTTATAAATTGTATTTTGTTTTGATTAAAAATTGAATATTTAATTGGAATTAAAATAAAAATTATTAATTTAAATATTTAATAAATGTTTAATTAAACGGATTATTGCAATGACTTAATAAAATAGTTTTAGATTAAAATTTAAAATAAATTATTTTCTAACTTTTTGTTCAATCGAACTCGAATTGTAATCCATAAAAGTGAAAAATTCATTATTCTTGAACAGATTCCATGAATTCTCGATATAATCTTTATCAATTAATATTCTCTGTGAAAGTCGTAGACATTGACAATCGATTTGATCGGTGGATTCTGCAACCAATCAGCGTTAAGCATGGATTAGTGGTCAACGATAATGGAAAATAAAAATTAATCAAACTTTTAATACCTTTTTTCTCTATTTTTAAATAATCAAAACTTTGTACTTTGTTTTAATATTTAACCAAAAAAAAATTTGTTTCATTCGATCAACGTTGTCAATGTTGTTGAAGATTTTCCATAATCGAAATTGGTTGTCAAGCAAATTAATCAGCTGAAATTTCTACCAGAAATTTGTAGATTTATTGATATTTGATCAAGACAAATTATTCCACCGACAATCACGCATAATTTTAGTAAGAGATTGTTGGGATCTCAATTATACGGAAAAATTTACATTTTTATGTATTAAAATCAAAAATCAAAACAATGATGAATGTTGAAATTATTTTATTTGTGGAAAATATATATTTCTATTTTAATGTTTTTGGATTTCAACAAAAATATTGATGCGAATAGGTTTAGCGCATAAATATAAATTTTATTTTAGTGAGGTTGGGTGGGGGAGGGCAAAGTTTTTGATGGATTTATTTTTGGTTTTTTCATGATGTAAAAATCTACAGTTGGACATTGTTTTTCGGCAGTTAAATATCAAAAATTAGATTCCCGTTTAATTTCTTATATGATTATCATATCTAATTTATCTTCATAAAACCTTTAATATTAATTCCCGACAGTTAAATGATGATAAAAGAGTCTTGTTTGTTCAATAATCGTGAAGAGGAAGCAAGACATCAGTTTAGGAAGTTGATTGGTTGACAGTTGACAAACGAGGTGCTCTCACGGCTTGACTATTCAAATTGCACTATTCAAGTCGGATTCAGTTCGTTTTGCAAATAATATTAAAACAACCAGAAAGTTTAAAAAATACTGAGTATAATTCTCATTTTCAAAATAATTTTACCACAAATAATCATTAAAAACACTTTTTAAAATGATGCTTTTTAAATATTGATTAATTACATTGTTGTTTTTAAACAAATTTTAATTTAACAATTTCTTTGTGAAATAATTATTATTTTTATTATTGATAAAATCCGGGTTTTTTATTAAAGTTTTAAACAGAAAGAAATTTTCTTAAATTATAAATTACTATAACTTTATTATATAATTTTATTACAAAAGTTTCTTATTCTAGTCCTTCAAATTTGAAGTTCATTTACAAAAATATTTTAGACATTTACGTTAATTTTTTTTTTAGTTACTTTTTTTCTAAACCGCGTTTACTTTTCATAATCAGTTTGTTTGAATTTTTGTCATATGTCTCACGAATAAAAAATAATTTTAATAATTAAAAATTCCATTTCTGTAAAATCATGATTATCATAAAATAAAAACTGTCATCCGAAAATGTTTTTGTACGGTTTAGTGTTTATATTTTTAAATTTTTATTTTATTAGCATTTCAATATTAATATTGTTTTATTTTAATTTTTTTTTTAATTTTGATGTATATATATATTTTAATTTGTTAATTTACGATTTGAAATTGACATAAAAAGTTTGACTCGATAATGGTAACTAGAAAATGCATTTTTGGCATTTCTGGATCTGGAGCAAGTTCAAAAAGACATAATCAAAGACAATTTTACAGAGAAAACATTGTATATTTTTTTCAGTTTCAGGAAAAAAAAACAAAGAAACACTTAAATAAATAATAATTGTTTCTCTGAACTCGAACAAACAATTAACTTACACTTACAAATGATATTATTTAGGAGCGTAATGAAAATATATAAAAAGGCAGTTGACAAGAACAGTCTTACAAAGTTCCAACAGTGAGAAATTGTCATAATTTCAATTTAAGCACTTGATATCTTTAGAATAAATAATGGCACTCTGATTTTTCTTGATGAATGAGATTTTAAAAAACAAATACAAAAGTACCAAGTTATCATCACCAAAATAAAAGTATAATTTGCGTTTTAATCATTAAGGAAGTTATTGGTGATAAATGCTTTGCTTATAAAAGGCTTTACATGCTCACGATTAATTGAATTTGTTACGTCGAATGAGAATTTTCTTTTTAATAACGGGTGTATAAACAGGTGGATGGCGTTGCTATGGGCTCTCCAATGGCTCCCGCAAGGCTTCTATTATTATCTCTAGTTTGTAAAAGAAAATTTCATCTTACAATTTAACTAAACCAACTGTGTACAAAAGGTATGTTGATGATATTTGGTTTTTTAGAATATAAACGAAATATGGTGAGAGGATTAGTATTTCATGCACGGTAATTATCTTAAATGTTTGATAACTCAGCAAAACGTGTGACTCGTTGGTTGCATTGCTACTTAAAAATGGATATTCTAAATCTTTTCTTGAGCGTATGACAAAAGAGACTGTAGATAAGTGCGTATTGAATTTTCATGGTTGTTGTACTGATTTGTCTGGAGGTAATATTCTTATTGACTCTGAAATTGGTAAGTTGTCAAGTTTGAAAGGTGAACAAACTCGATCTTAACACATTAAACCAAAATGTATGCTGGTATTGTCTTATTCCGAGGGTTTCAGAGAATAAGATCCTAAAACATGTAGATAAAACTCAGTTTAGGATTGTTTCAACGTCTTGCAAAGTAAGTAGTATGTTCACTAATAAGTCTCCAACCCCTGTACTCGAGTTCTTGAGCATTGTCGACTAAATGAATTGACTCACATTAGTGATCATTTTAGGAAATGTACTAGTAAAAAAATATGTATGTCTGATTTCAAGAAAATTTCAAAAAATCTGAGTAATTATTAGAAACGAATAACTTCAGAGGCGTTGTTTATAAGGTCTTTAAATCCTATAATATATGTTCAAAATGCTCAGTCTAAGGGCATTTTGAATGTATTTAATTAATTGAATATGAATTGTGTATGTTATGTTTCTCTTTTATCGTCTTCTACTCGTGGATAAATACTATGGATAAAGCGTTTGAAATATCATTAAACTACATATTTTCAGGGTCGGCCGGAACAAAAACGGTTCATGTGTAAAGTTTCTTAATGTGGACTTGCAAGATATTTTATACATAAATAAATAATTATTTACCGCAATTTGTTATATTAATATTACACTAGAAAAATTTTGATTAATATAATTTATTATAATTTTTAAAACTTAAATTATTATAGTTATTTATAGTATTTTTTTTCAAAAACCAAAGATAAAAATAATTAATTAATATTATTTTTCTAAAAATACGCAAAGGACTCGGGGTTTTGTGCGGTCTAACCATTTGCACTGGTTTCCTGCTGGTCCTGTGTATTTTATTAATACAAAATATTCATAATAAATAACTGTGCCCTAATCTTTGTCCCTTTGTGTGTATCTTTTATTATAATATCACCTTATGTATTGTATTTAGGTGATTTTTATTAAATATTTGTTTAAATACATATTTTTAAATGTCTCCTTTTCATGAATTCGACCAACTTCTTTTTATTAATTAAAATGATTTTACATTAAATTGAATAATTTTGAAAAGCAGTTTTATGCATTTTTCATAATTTCCTATAATCTATCATCTTTTTCAAAATTTCTAAAAATTGAAATTTTAATAGATAAAACATAATTTTCTGCTTCGATTCGTTTGTACTCATGGAAAGATGGACAGTAATAAAGCGCTTGAAATATCTTTGAAGTGCAGATTTGTATAATTTAAAATTCCCATACATTATCTGTTTGTTAAGGTTTTAACCATGTCCAATGTTTTCCTAAATATTTACCAACCAAACAGGTGATTTTTTAGATTTTTTTAACCTTTTTAGGCTTATTCTGTCAATATTTTAATTTGTTTTATTATTTAAACATTGGGTGTTATATTAAATTCAAATATGTAATAAAATATCACATTGTCAAATAAAAAGAATAATTAATTTAATAGTAAACAATACAATAAAAAGCAATACATTAAATAGTATAAAAAAATACAAAATCAAAAAATTATTACAGAGCAAAGTAATATTTAAAAATAAATTAATTATAAATATTTTTATAAATAACTGTTTTCATGTAAGTGTATTTTTGTTATTATATTTGTTTTGAAATAATATATTTTTTAACTTATACTTATTCATCTGTTTCGCATTTGGAGTAATAAGTCAAAAAAATAGTTTCCGAATTCCTTATTTTTAAAAGATTTGTTAAAAGTTTTTTATATAGAAAATCCATCAGTGACTTCATAGACGAGATTATCAAACATATAATTATTTATCAAATGAAATTCAATCATACTTGCATAATAGTATCGCTCAAAATCTATTCATACGCCAATCAGAATTCATACAGCGAATGATAAATTTAATTGTCATACAATCATTCTGAAATGTAAATTTGCATATATTCAATAAAATAATTACAATAATTAGCAAATTTGTAATACAAAATCAGAATATAGTTGATCTAAAAATTTAAATTCAATTCCAAAGAAGAAAAGATCAAAAGAAAAGCTAAATCAACTATTTAGAAATCAATATCATAAAATGATTTTCCATCTTTTTTAATTACAGAATTATTTAGAGAAATATTTGGAAAAAATTAAGAAAAGATTTCTATTTGAAGTAAATAATGAAAGAAAACTTCAAAAGTATTTTTAACGCATTTTTCAATAATAAAAAATGATTGAACATCACCGGAATGTTCTCTTATTTCTAAGAAAACATATTTCAATGCCAAGGAAATTGTAAATATTTTTTATTATAAGTGATTTGGATAAATAATTTTTTTTATTTTAAAATATTTTTCTTTGAATTTTTTTCATCATTTAATTTAATAAATGATGACCAAGTGCATTAGTTAAGAACTTGTTTACCATTACATTTGTGACTTGATTAATCTTTAGTTAATTCAAGAAAATTGGAAGAAGAAAGGAAGAAAATATAGTTCCATAATTCTAAAAGAAGATATTCTTATACATTGTTCTCAGAACTTTTGTTTCTAGGCATAATCCATTTAATAATATAAGCATGATATAAAAAATAAGAAGGCATGGTAGGGATATTTTAAATTATTTTAAAAGGATTTTAAATTTAGATTTTATTTCTGTAAACGCTCTTTAATGTATTCCATAACGATGTCTGATTGGACAATAATTCACGTATTTTAGAAACACTATTTGATGATATTTTGTTTACCCGTAGAGAGTTTGATGTTTTTATTGTATTTTATAGTTTTGCATAACAAAATTATCATTATAATAATTTTTAGTA
>CM039682.1:6912821-6940321 GCA_022537955.1 Schmidtea mediterranea | reverse complement strand
AAATAAAAAAAAATTAATTTAACTAATTAAAATTGTAATAAAAGGAATAAAATATTATTCATAGTAATTTACTAGGGCAATAAATTTTTTCAATTTATTTCTGATAAATTCTATCATTATTCTTCTGTTAATCAATAATTACTTCCACGACAGAAAATCGATTAAACAACAAAGTTGGCAGAATGTCTAAAATGAAAATTATACAATAATCTAAATAATATTATTTTATAATTTCCAAAGATGATTTTCCGTTTAACGTTGATTGCACCAATTTATTTTCGATGGTAAACTGGACAGAATTTGATGAATTTCGTTACAATATCCATTTGGCATTGTAGTCTACGTCGACTCGTTCTCTGATCGTGAAATTCTGACATTGGGTTTTCCAATTAGCTCATTGATCAAGATTCGTTTTCCGTCTACTTTCATTTTTTGATGTAGATTTTTTTTTTAAAAAAAACCATATTTTTATCACCGAATATTTCCATGAGGATTTTTAAAAGGAAGAAAGAATCTCATAACTATGGAAAAAAAAATTTTTTTAGTTTTAAAAAACTTTAAAAATTTCTAAAATTCATAGACATATTTATTTTTCTGAAGTCAATCAATTGATTATTATTTTTTATTTATCTAACACATATTTTTGTCAATGATTTTCGATAATTAGAAACATCATCAATTTAAAATATTAAAATATTAAATAATAAATATAATGCCGTATTACAATAATAAATAATAATAAATAATAATTTTTAATTTGTATACACTAAAAAACATATCGATACTAATCTTCAAAGTTTTCCAACGGTATGCTTACAAATTGGCTCTGAACAATATGTAAAGACTTTATAAATTATTTCAATTGTGTTCTGGGTTCTAAGCGGCAATGGTTAACGCTATTTTTTGTGTTTTCGGTGACCTTTGGAAGCAGCTAAGTTTCAAGTCTTTTTAATTGAAATCTTATTAATAGAAGTTCAAAGGAAAGATTGTTGCAACTTTGTTATCCATTTTCTTGACAGATTCCTTTTAGCTGTTTTCTTTTAAAGTAGTTTCGAGAGTAGCTTTTTGAATAAGGAATAAAGAACTATGTCTAAAGCTGCATGTATATGTTTGGAGTTTCTGAAATCGAAATATTTTAAACAAAAATTGCACAATGATTTAATAAATTATTTTCTGTGAATTATTAAGGACCAACACTAGTTGTCTTTGTCAAATTAAAATCATTTCAGAAGTATTAATTTTTTTTTCTGTTTATATATAATTAGTAGTTTCATTCTGAATGACTAAGATTCTTGATAAAACGTTTTAATACGAAAAGAAAATGTTATTTTTAAAAATTGAATTTTTTTATATTTAACAAGATTTTTTAAATTCAGAAATAATTTGTTTTATCTTTAGTTTAAAAAACATGATTTTGAAAATGGGGAAAATATAATTGAAGTCTTCAAATAACAACTGTAATTAAAAATCCTAATTTTTCAGTACAAAATAATTGCGAGAATTTGTTACTATTGAACTCTATATCATTTTCTTTACTTGATTTTAATCAGAAATAAAATTTTAAAAATTTTAAATTAATTATTATTAAAAAACGAATATTAATGATTTGTTTTGTCAGTGAAATTAAAAATATTTTATTGTAAATAATAAAATGTGATCTGATTTTATTCAAATTACATTAATTATCTTTACCCTGACTGGAATAATCCCCGAATTAATGTCGCAAAATATTATTATTTTTTTGTGTTGTTTTATCACTGTAAAATTAATCCTATAGAAAATTGCTGAGATTTATGCTTATTACAAAATGGTTAATGAAAATTTGGAGATGAGTTATATAAAAATGTGTTAATATTATTATTATTATTATTATTATTATTATTATTATTATTATTATTATTATTATTATTATTATTATTATTATTATTATTATTATTATTATTATTATTATTATTATTATTATTATTATTATTATTAATATTATTATTATGATTATTATTATTGTTATTATTATTATTATTATTATTATTATTATTATTATTATTATTATTATTATTATTATTATTATTATTATTATTATTATTTTTAAATAATTATTTGGAGATTTGAAGTTTTGATAGCTAAAATTCATATTATACAGTTGTCTTTTAGAAAAAACATTTATGTGGTTTCAAAATAAATATTGAAATATTTTTCAAATATAAAAATTCATATGTTGTCTATTTTATAATTTTAAAATACTAATAATTAATAGAAATTAATAAAAATTATTTTTTTCTGTTTTTTAATTAATTTAGTAATAATAGTAATTATTATTATAATTAATTATTATCATTAATATTATTATTATTATTATTATTATTATTATTATTATTATTATTATTATTATTATTATTATTATTAGTATTATTATTATTATTATTATTATTATTATTATTATTATTATTATTATTATTATTATTATTATTATTATTATTATTATTATTATTATTATTGTTATTATTATTATTAATTTTGATTATTTTAATTTCCATACTGGATTTATATCTTCTTTACAGTTTTTTCAGTTTTCTTCAAAATCTTTGAAGCAAGCTAATCTTCACACTTTGTTGAAATAAGGTTGACGAATATGAAGAAGTTTACCCATGTTCATTTATCGGAACAAATAAATAATAAACTTCACTCAAATAGGAGATTTCAAACATAGAGATTACATAAAATCTAGATCAAGACTAATGTCCTAATTATAAAAACCCTTAAATATTAGAGCTTACCATAATTAACAGGATATTTTTTTAATTAAAACATTAAGGAAAATTAAATTCCAAACCCTAAAATTAAACTATAGCTTATTTGATATAATTATATTTTACTCTAAAACAGCCTTTATTCCTAGCCTAGTCAAATGGATATATCTTGACCAATTCAGTCAATGAATAATTAGGCAAATTACAGTAATGTATGATTTTCTTGTATGAAATACGAATATTTTGTTAAAATATTCAAATCTTTGGTGTCATTTAGTCAAAATTAATGGGATATTCTATGATCATGTCTGTTTTATAATGCATTCTCTTGAGGAATATAATTATGATAGTTTCATTGTATCTATTGTCTTTCTTGTGTCTATACTGTGTGAAAACAATAACAACTAATGTGTTAGATAGATAAATATTTATATTCATATATTTATATATATATATATATTATTTTTTATTATTATTATTATTAATTTTATTATTGTTATTATTTTTTTATTTTGTACTTTATAGTTATTTAAACAACTTAAAATTCGACAATTCAATTAAGTCTAACTGAAAACAAATTTAACAAAAAATTATAATTATCCACATAAAATATAAATTGTATTAATTTGCATAATTGAGTTAAAGTTTCAACGGAACAGAATTTGCATTCCTTATTCAAGCAAGTCCGAAAAACGGATGCAATTATAGAATGAAAACTGAAAATAATAAACTTTTTGAATGCAAAACTTTGATTTGATTTTGTTTGAAATAAAACACATTTCTGTTTTATCAAAGTATTTTATAGAAATTTTCTGCCATTTCAATTCTTTTCCAAAACTCTTATGTTTACGGATCATATAATTTTTTCATATTTTTATTTTTAAAAAACTAGGTTTCAAAATACTTTTACGATATAAATATTTATTTATAATAATTTATTAAATCTTTACTTTATATATTCACGAGTTAATCTCTCTGAACTTTATGTTCGTGTTCAAAATTCACTGGTTTTTTATGTTGTGATGGTTAACGTATTAAATTTTCTGTCTAAAAATATAAATAAATAATATTTTACGTTTTTGATAATTATTGAAAAATAATTTAGAATTCAAATTTTACAAATTAAAACAAATTTTTTTGTATAATTAATAATTTTTTTAATTTCAATTATTTATTTAAGTTGAAGATTTTATATCAAAATTATTTTTGTAACAATTTATTAAGTTAATAAAAATTATTAGTAAAATCCTCTATTTTTTTCACTATTAATATTTTTCAATTTTATTTTTTAGAATATTTATGTCACATTAATTTTCGGCACTGTCTTTATCAAGTATTCGTTTGTCCTAATTGAATTTATTTTCACTAATAGAAACAAATAAATATTATTTATGTTTTAATTAATTGTTTTGGCGATAATATTTTTATTCATTTTATGTATTTTTGAAATAACGACAAGAAAATAAAAGTTAAAAACAGAAACAAATGAAGATATTATTGAATGGTTGTGAGGTTTGATATAAAGAATTGATTTGGAAGTTAACTTTTCTAAGGAATTTTAAAAGTTTTATGTTCTTTATATCAATATTCATGGTAATTTGTGGTTTAGTTTGAAATTTGTTTATTAAATTAAGTGGTGAAATTTCTTAAATTTCTCACATTGACACATTTTAAATAGAGAAGTTTTTATTAAAACAAAACTTCTTATAGAAAAGCCGCGAAAGAAAAGAAATAAATATGAAATAACTTCTAAATGTCTACTGGTGTATTTGTTACAATATTTATTGAATAGTGAGCTAGAAAACTCTTGTAAATTTAATCAAAGTTGAAAAAAGAAATAATTCAACGGTAAAACACAAAGTAGATTAGACTCATTATAAATACATTATTGAAAAAAGTAAAACATTTCATTTGAGCGCGAATCTTATTAAGGTAAATAGCAAATCTAGCGTGTCCACAGGAAACTATTACCGATAAATAATAACAATAATTGACAAGTTATGTAATTCTTTCATTTTTGTTTGGAGAAAGAAAATATAGTCGAGACAATATTCATAAATTATTTAAAGGAAATATGATAATAAAATTGTTAGACTGAAAATAATTTATTAAATGATTAATATTAATAATAATAATAATAATAATAATAATAATAATAATATAAACTTAAAAATACTTTTTTTGTCGATTGCGGAATCACTTATATAAACATAAATTTAATAAATAACTATGTAAGCATTTCTGCAAATTTATTCATAAAATATGAAATATTTCGATCTTAACAAGATCCTAATCATTCATAATACAAAAGTAATATTTATGACCTTGAATAGTGAACTCATTTACTTATTAAATAAAAATATAAGTTTTTAAAATCACTTGAGAAAATAAACTTGCTAAACAGACATCTCAAAATTGGCTGAAATTCGCTTGATTTTTAAAAAATATATTAACCAAGTTGATTTTTATATCAAGTTATATTATAAAAATTGTATATCAGTATAGTTTGATATATTAATATTTTATTAGGTGGATTTATTTGTTGTCATTTGTTTTCGTTTCATTTGATTTGTTTTTATTTCTTAATAGCATTTCATTTATTTACTTTACGACCTATGTTATGTAGCACAAATATTTGACAATGCCATTATCAAGTGTTATCATTGTCAAATTTATGCAACATAGGAATAAAGAAATTTGTTGTATAGTCGTAATGAAAATAAATGAAAGATTTGAGCAAAGCGTTTTGCCAAAAAAAAATATTTAAATTTAATCTTTTCTTTGTTACATAGTTGATTTGTATCAATTCCATTTTGTGAGTTATTATTTGAAAGTTAGAGAAATAAAATAATAACTCATTAAAAGTAGAAATCTCCTAAATTGGTTGCAAATATGATTCATGGAGGGATAAATTAGGTTTCCGTGTATGATTTGAGGGAGACTGATTGTAAAGAAAGAAACTCAATTCCCAAATAAGAGAATTATTCTATATGATTGATACGTGATAAGATAACGAGTCCATTATTCTTAAAATAAATTACTGTTATATGATATTTATCAATTAGTTTTTACAAGATTCTATTTTATACATATATAATACAATAAAAAATTTTTATGTCAAATAAGAATGAAATAAAATAAACATAATTAACCAATTTAACATTTTATCTTTATGATTATTTAAATATTTGGTTTGTTTAAATATTCGATATTTATAATTGGTTTATTAAATATAGTTTTTGGGTATTAAAAGTTTCGTTAAGAATAATACTGATTTGTTTGTATTATAAATAGATTGGCTTTTATAAGTAATATGAAAAAAAAAACCAAAAAATTAATCAAAAATTTTTATAATAATCATTACTATTACAAGCCTATGCAGTGAAAAATAATCCATATGATGGCCGGACAAAATGTCATGGACAAAATGGCATGGACAAAATGTCATGGCGGCAAAATGTCAGAGGACAAAATATCACGGACAAAATGTCATGGGGACAAAATGTCAGAGGACAAAATGTCATGGGGACAAAATGTCAGCAGACAAAATGTCAGCAGACAAAATGTCACGGACAAAATATATTTATTAAAATTAAGTCCTAATTTAATTTATTATTGTAATAATATTTAGCCTATATCAATAATAGTCTGAGATATTCAGTTATTATTATTATTATTATTATTATTATTATTATTATTATTATTATTATTATTATTATTATTATTATTATTATTATTATTATTATTATTATTATTATTATTAATATTATTATTATTATTAATATTTTATTTTTAATTGTTATTATTATTATTATTATTATTATTATTATAATTATTTTATTTTTATTATTATTACTTTTATTATTATTTTTATTATTATTATTATTATTATTATTACTAATATTTTATTTTTATTATTATTTTTTTTATTATTATTATTATTATTATTTTATTTTATTATTTTTATTATTATTTTATTTTATTATTATTATTATTACTATTATTATTATTATTATTATTATTATTTTGTCCGCTGACATTTTGTCCCCATGACATTTTGTCCGTGACATTTTGTCCTAGCACCATCCATATATTTGATTTTTTTATAACATAATCCAACTAAAATATATTTAAGCAATACCATTTTATAGTAAATCATAACATATACTTTTTTTAATAATTTAGAATGTTTTATAAAAGCCAGCTGCTTCCTAATTTTGAAAATCGCCCAAAAAACCAAATTTAAACCAGCTTTCCCCTTTCCAATAGATTTTGTTCAAAAGGGATCAGTGTCCGCATGTTGGTTTATTGTATTAAATTAAAACAATAAAATTTTTATTTATAATAATTACAAAATAATTTTTTTAGAATGAGAATATAAAATTAACTAATTTAACCATCTGAAATTTTACGATTATTTTTAGTTGTATTTTTTACCCCGAAGTTTAGTCGGTTAAAATAGCGTATGATATTTTTAGAACTATTTCCTACTTTATGACTTGCATATAATGCTAAGAAAACTGAAAGCAGTGGACTTGTGAATGTGATTATAAATTATAATTTGTATTTTACTAGAATGATAATTTCATTGTGATTTTTTTATGAAGTATGTAAAAATAGAACTTTGAATACCAAAAGAAGAATATATGTAACAAAAATGCAATTTAATCTGTATTTCACAAAAAATCCTTTTTTAAATAAATTATTTAATTATTAAGATTTTTCAATTAAATACTGACTTACGTTATATTATACATTATATATTATGTATTTTACAACATGCAACACATGTGGACTTATAGTTGTGTATGAAGTTCATATATTCATAAAAGTTTTCTAAACAATATATATTTCTATTTTCTCTGGGGAATATATTTATTTGTTAAATAATTTGAATATTGTCTGTAACTTTATCTATTTTAATTTCGCTTTTATTAATTTTTTTTTATCTATTTTCACTTTTTTATTTTGATTTTGCTACATTTTTATTATTTGATATTTTTTGTCTGCAACCCTAACATTTTAATATTTTTTTAATCAATTGTCCTTCTTTAGGTATTTCTTTCTTGAATTTAACATTTAGCTTTAATAAATTGTGTCAGTTCTTTGATAAAAATAAAGTTGTTGAATTTTTATTTTCAATAGGATTTTTATCTTTTTATAGTGAACAACTATTTAGTAATAAATATTTTGGTTGATCCAATAAATCAAATTGTAATGTTGAACATTAATAAATAACTTTTTATTTCACAATTCGTGTTTATCCGTGATGCTGTAGAAATAACTAAAACCTTCAACTTTTTTAAAAGGTGATTTTTCTTAAAGATGAATTTGAAAGTATTCAGCAATTCTATTTCTTTATAATATTTCTATTTAAATCTACTATTTTCAAACATATTTAAGCTCTTTATCAACCATTAAGAGCACTCCTTAGTATACCTTACTTTAACTTTTGGCCTATCTTTCAGTCACACAAATCTAAAATGATCTTCTCTCAGTAATTTCTTATCAATTATAAGCAATTCTTGTTGCAGAGATTGAGATACTGTTTTCGGATAAGTCCTATTTCTTCAATAGACTTCCTTATATTTAATTTATGGATGAATAGATTTAAATTTAATAGACGATTTTTAACAAAAATTAACAAATTTTAACAGCAATTATTGTTTTTAAAAATCTAAAATTAAAATCATTAATTTAATACATTTATTATTTTTTAAAATAACAGCTACAATACAAAAAATAAAATACGGTATATAAACAAATTATTTAAAAATTGAAGGAAAACCAGAAAAGTTATATTTTGCACTTTATTTTATATAAGTATACGAAAAAGTCAAATAAGTAAAATATAATTGGAGGAAATTATCCTCATCATCAGTCTGCCATCTTAATCTTTGTCAAATGCTATTTACGGAAACAATAATGATGTAATAGTTATGATTTAATGATTTAATTAAACAGATTCAATAAATTTGTTGCCGATTGAACGTTTATTTTTGGGAGTTGTGATTTAATTACCTAAACCTCACATAAAATTTTTTACCACTTATTCAAAAAATTTTTGTAGAAAATTTTAAAATCTTTAAAATCAGTTGTTCCTATGCTCAATAATATTACTAGCGCCTCTCAATTGGCTCTGTTCCTAAACTTGTGTGCGAAGATGACCGGACGTCTTTCCAGCGTATGTGGCATTGCACCCATTATATCAAAATTTATACAGCAGATCAGAAACTAAACCTATTAGCGTTTGATATTTATCACTAAACATATTTATTGATTTTAACGATTTGGACACTATTTTAATTACATTTGAATAATTTTTTGACAGACAATTTAAAATTTTTAAAACTTTCCTAATATGGAAATATTAAATCATGAGATTTTATGCGTTCACCATTATTTGGTGGACTGTAATTTCCAATGTTTTCATCAGACGCATTCAAAAGTTGATCAATAGCTCATTTAGTCAGCCTTTCTACAAAATACTTAGAATATCCATTTTTATTCAAAAGAGAAATCAACTTTTGTATAATTTTGTTAGATTTTTCAAAAGTAGAAGATAATGACCAAGATCTAAAAATCAAACTCTTAATCATATTTCTATTATATTTAAAGTCACATAAACTATTTGAAGTATTTTATATGCCTGTGTCTGTTGGCTTTCTATATATTTCTGTTTCGAAACCCTTTGCCGTTCCTTTATACTATAAAATCCTTAAATGCACTTCATCCCAATAAAATAAACTTTCCAAAATTAAAGTTTGATAAAACTTGATGGAATATGTATTTTATCTGCGAAGATTCTAAAATTGGTCGGAAACTAAGTTTATCTCTGTTTTATATATATATATATATATATATATATATATATATATCTATACATATACATATAAAGTACCTAATGTAGGTTTATATGTCATGATTGTTAGAAGCGTTACTTTTAGTATTAATAACGTCCATAATAAATATTTATAAAATTCAAAATCCCAAAATTTATTCGTAATATTTAAACACAATTGTTGAGGAATTATATTAAACACAAAGTAATGTAAGTATAAGGAATTTACATACCACATCAATCCACAACATACATTCATATAATTATTTATTTAATTAATATTTATTTAGTTATTTATTTTATGAATTAATTTAATTATATTCTCACATCCCTCTTTGTTTAAATGGCTTTAGCCACTCAACGTTTTTTATCAATCGGTTTTCATTTTCAAGCCTTATTTCATAGCTCATTTCATGCATTTGATTCACGACTTCTGCTGATCCAAAATATCTGTGATCTTCTTTGTTATTCATATTGCTTTTAATTAAAACGCAATCTCCTATTTCAAATTTCCTATTCGTAATTGAATCGATTGTTTTGTTTCTCTCTGGCATATTCAATAACCATTCCTTGTAAATACGTTTTCCAAATATTCTTTCATAAGATACTTGATCAATCGTTTTTTTGTAGGTAGAGTTTATCATAAACTCAATTTCTGGTAACAACTCAGCCCAGTTTTTATAGTTTATATCCTTTAATGAAATATGAATTGCGTCTCTAATTGTCCTTTTGCATTATTGCAGCTTAGAATGATATTAATTTATAAATTTAAAATAATAAGAAATATTTTCAAATACAATTTGACTTTCAAATTTAGAACCACTAAGTTAATTTTAATATTTTTCAAATTATTATGTTACAACTTGTTTAAATAATCTAATTTAATTTACACCTAGTTCAATTGAAATTTGACATTGACATACATTAATAAAATTTTCAATTAATATTAAATTTTTCTATTAAATTTAAATTCCTGTTAATTTATGATTTAACCAATTAGATATCTTATACTGGCCATTATAACCTTATTATACTCCAGATTGTAGTATTAGTTTATTATGTCTAATTTACAAAAAGTTAGTATTATTTAATACAATTTATTATTTTTTACTTTAAAAAACTTTGTATGTTAAAATAATTATATTTAATGATTTGAAAAAATTTTGTTAATTATTATTTACTTAATTTTCTTAAACAACATGAAATTTTTGAGTAATTATTCATTAAAGACAAGATGGTCAACGAGAGTTTTCAGAAGAGACTCCAAAGCCAAAAAGAAAGATATTAATAATCCCCAGGTAGAATTAATGGAACAAATTGATACATATGACCAATCACAACTTGATGCATTAATAAGCGAATTTTCGGTAAGTGTTTATCAAAAGAAACCTGCTGATAACTTTGTGCATTCCTGATTAGATATTATTATTATTACAATGATATTTTATATTAAAATTATTCAATTGTTACTATTAGCTTTGTTTAACGGATATTTATCATGACTCTGATAAACAGTTTGTTTATTAAATAACATTTGTCTTATGATAATTAAAGTTGTTAAATAATCTTAATTTTAAATGTAAAATTATAATTATAATTATAATTAATTAAATATAAAATTTTTTAATTTTAATTAAATTAATAATTTTAATTTATTAAATTAAATTAATTATTTGATTAATTAAATTTAAATAATTAATTTTCAATGAAATAATTTTAGATTGTCCTGGTTAAAATATAATTAATTTAATAATAATTAAATTAAATTATAATTAATTAATTTTTAATATGCATTAAATTATTTTAATTAATTCTGGTTAATAAAATATAATTAATTAATTAAATAAAATTTGGATTAAAAATATTTTTGTTATTTATGTAAATTTCAAATTTTTATTATTTATTTATTTTAGCTAATCTCAAATTATTTAAATTAAATTATATTTAATTAAAAAAATTAATTTTTAATTAAATTTTTAATGACAGATTTCAAATGGTTTTGCATTTTTTTTATTAATTTAATTTAATTTAATATAATTACAATTAATTAAAAATAATATAATATCTTTCCCGTTAAGAATTGTTTCATTTAATTTAATTTAATAAATTATTTTATATTTTATTATTATTATTAATTTTAATTGTTTATTTTTATATTCATTTTATTTTTATAATTATTTTAATTAAATTATTGATTTATTTAGAATTTTATAAAAATTCATTATTTTATTTAATTATTTATTTATTTTATTTATAACATTTAAAATTAATTTTTTTAATTACTTTAATAATTATATTATATTTAATTATTTATTTATTTTATTTATCACATTTTAATTTAATTTTACTTAAATAATTAATAATGATTATTATTAATTATTTTATTTATTATTATTAATATTTATTTTAATTGTTTATTTTTATATTCATTTTATTTTTATAATTATTTTAATTAAATTATTGATTTATTTAGAATTTTATAAAAATTCATTATTTTATTTATTTATTTTATTTATAACATTTAAAATTAATTTTACTTTAATTAATTTTTATTATCAATAATAATTTTTAATTTTTTAAATTACTTTAATAATTATATTATATTTAATTATTTATTTATTTTATTTATTATTATTAATATTTATTTTAATTGTTTATTTTTATTTTATTTTTATAATTACTTTAATAATTATATTATATTTAATTATTTATTTATTTTATTTATCACATTTTAATTTAATTTTACTTAAATTAATTATAATTATTATTATTAGTTATTTTATTTATTATTATTAATATTTATTTTATTTTTATTTTAATTATTTAAATTAAATTATTGATTTATTTAGAATTTTATAATTAATCATTACTTTATTTAATTATCTTATTTATTCATTTAAACTCATTTTTAATTTATTAATATTTATTTTAATAATGTCATAATTGTTATTATTTTTATTGCAATAAAATAATTAAACATTACAATAAATTAATTAATTATTTCAACAAAGTGATAAATTGTTTCATCAAATTTCAATTCAACGCATTTATCCGGGTGAAAAATTGCAAGACTTTCAACAAATCATGTGTGTAACAAATATCTTCGTTCTCATTCTCGTTGTTGTGAGCATATAAATAACTCGTTATTAAGTTTAATTCTGCACAAATTAACTTAATTCTGACTCTTTTTACCGAAAAAAAAACCTCAAAAAGTACCTTGAAATCATAACTTTTAAGCCCGAGTTCGTTTTTTTCATCCAAAATTAACTTTAAAAGGATGTTGTTAAACTCAATTTCAACCATTTAAACCAAAAAAGCTAAGTTGTGATGACGTCATATGGCCTTGGATAAAAGTGAGACACTGCGAAGGTCGCTCCTAGTATACTACTATCCCGTTTCTTTTTTAAGGTTTTTTCGCCTATATTAAAGGGCCCGATCCTGTTGTCGTGATTAATTAATCTATTTCTACCCAAAGTAAACTAATCTTGAACTCTTTTACAGATAAAACCTCCCAAATCACCCTGAAGTCATAACTTTTAAATCCCAAATTTGGGCTTTTCATCCAAAATTGATTTTAAAATGATGTTGTCTTACTGAAATCCGACTATTTTAAGAAAAATTTCTAAATGGTAATTGCGTAATAGGATCTTTTAATTATTTAATTTATAAAATGGCTGAATTTTATTCTCCGTTGAAAATAAGGTAGGTCTCAAATATTCCATTTTATTTCATTAAAAAGTTACGAAATATGAATTATTTGTTATTAATTTCCTATAATCTTCATTTCAAACTATAAATCAATATATTTTAATATATTAGATTTTTTTCGTGTCCCAAAAGATTAAAAATTAATTTGTGTTGCATCGAAATTAAATGTTTGATTTTTGTCAGAATGAAAATTAAAAAAATATCCTTAAAAAGAACACAGATAAAAGGTGACCATAAAAAATAAAAGATTTTACATTCATTGTATTTTTCGTCAGTTATGATTTTAAAATCTAAGTTTTTTGACAATCCGACTCAGCTTCATGATTTTATAAACTAGGATGAGATATTCTTCGATGAAGAATCCAAAGAGAAATTATTAAAAATGGACATAAATCAGAAACGTATGCTTGTAAAGTCTCAAAAACTCGGAGTAAAAATTCTTTTAGTTTCGAAATATGTCGTTTCTATGAGCGCTTGGTTGTAATTTCAGAGATCTGATTTTTGTTTTGAAGAATTGAAAAATATGCTGGAACATCTCAACCAGTTGTGTATTAATGGAGGGGATATTGATGTAGATTTATATCTGTCTTAAATTCATTATTAGAATAGGCATTTTTAGGATAGCAATCAATTTGAAGGGGAAAAACTTTTCGATCAACTGTCTGCTGCCCTAAGAACTGAATCACTGAAGTAATTTCATGGTTTTAAAGATATGCATATATTACATTTTTTTTCTAAAATTA
The DNA here is from genome assembly GCA_022537955.1 of Schmidtea mediterranea. Lineage (NCBI taxonomy): Eukaryota > Metazoa > Platyhelminthes > Tricladida > Dugesiidae > Schmidtea > Schmidtea mediterranea. Next base: position 6,926,282 of record CM039682.1, on the reverse strand, counting down.
AATTTTCATTTTTAAATTGATTAATAATAAAATAAAATTTATCAGATTTGTCCTCATTGTTATCTGAAAATTGGCTTTTCCATATCGATTGATGTTTAATAATCAAGAATTTTTTTTAAAACTGTTATACTATGTTAAATATTAAAAATGAATTTGTAATTGAATTAATCGATAAACTTTAAAATAACTTGTCGATAGCTGAATCATTAATATAAATATAATTTAAATGAATTACTACTGAGTAGGTTTATTTAATCCAGTCAGAGTCAGGCTTATAATGTCGAATAACTTAAATTGAACAAATTCAAAAAAGGTGATTAATTCATAAAAGAACCAAAAAGAAAATAACGAATTGAAAGAAATATTTAAAAGAATTAATAGGCCAATTTGAAGATTAAACCAGAGAAATGCGATGTCTATGCTTCCTCGAAAACACAGTTGAAATAGTAGTCAGGTAGGCAGAAAAAAGATATCGAAGAAATCTAGAAAGTGAAAGTAGCAAAATGCTGGAAGCAGTTAAGATCATTTATCGACTTAGAAATGATTACTGGAGATTCAATGAAAATTTCCAAACACTCAGGATAAAGTTTTGCGAAGAACTTATTCACGATTACTGAAAAAAAGTGAAGAAACGTATTTTAAATGCAGAATGTATTTTTGGAGTAGCATTCACGAATGGTAACTAATTACCGGGAAGAAATAGTGATTAAAACCGTTTAAACAGACCGAAAAAATGACTGGTTTGTTTATGAATACCATCAAAATCATCATCAATATAATTATTACTTTGCAGCAAGGGCTTATTTTATTGTTTACTGATCTGAAATTTGAAATTGCTATGAATTTCATTTTCAACAAGAAATATACAAGTTAGAAAATCATGATTTGAGATTTCTTTCTTTATATGAGTGGAAATTGAAGAACAATTCGGTTGAGACGGAGAGGAATATTAATAATGCTTTTGGAAGCAATACAGTTAATGAAAGAACTTTTAAGCTTTGTTTTAAAAAATTTGATGACGGAGAAATTGATCTCGTAGGCCCAATATCAAGCTGTAGGGGGAATATTATTTAGACATTTAGGACTTTTTATCAAGGGAAGAAAATTCAAAGATTTAGAGAAGATAAAATCGACAGTTATAACTTTCTTGGACCTCAGTCATGAGACTTTTTTTAAGGTATAGAAAAGTTCCCGCAACGATGGCAAGAGTGTATGGATCATATTTTGATTAAATAAAAAATTCTTTTAAATATTTGTCAGTCTTTTGAATTATAGTCCATTTAGCGGGCATTTCATTCCGGACCACCTAATATATGATGTAGATAGCTTGTCGAGACATAAAGGTAGGTTTTGTAATCAATGTTAGATTAGACATGAACAAGGAAAGTGGAAAGTATGTAGAAGAACTTAAGCTGTGGAGAAGTTGATAGAGCAACAATACAAATATAAAAAATCCCGCGAATTATGAGAAATGATGAAAACCGATATGTACAGACAACAAACGACAAAATACAATAAAAATAATTATGTTTGTCGTCTGAATTTGGTTCAACTCCAAAATGATATCTGTTATAAAAAACAGTTACGGCATCTGAAATGTTGATGGTGTTTGTAATGGATTAGATTTTTATTATTATTATTTTATTATTATTAATATTATTATTAATATTTTTATCATTATTTTATTATTATTTTTTTATTATTATTATTATTAATATTTTTATTATTATTTCATTATTATTATTATTTTCATTATTATTTTATTATTATTATCATTATTATTATTATTATTAATATTTTTATTATTATTTTATTATTATTATTATTTTCATTATTATTTTATTATTATTATCATTATTATTTTTATTATTATTATTTTATTATTATTATTTATTATTATTATTATTATTATTTTATTATTATTATTATTATTATTAATATTTTTATTATTATTTTATTATTATTATTATTTTATTATTATTTTATTATTATTATCATTATTATTTTTATTATTATTTTATTATTATTATTATTATTTTTATTATTATTATTTTATTATTATTATTATTAATATTTTTATTATTATTTTATTATTATTATTATTATTATTATTATTATTATAATTATTGTTATTATTATTATTATTATTATTATTATTATTTTATTATTATTATTATTATTATTATTGTTATTATTATTATTATTATTAATATTTTTATTATTATTATTATTATTAATATTTTTATTATTATTATTATTATTATTATTAATATTTTTATTATTATTATTATTATTATTATTATTATTATTATTATTATTATTATTATTATTATTATTATTTTCCTTAATAAATATATTACTTTATTAACTTGCAATGCAACAGTTTTATGACTGTAAATATTTATGATTTTAAATTAATTGCATCTTTATTTTATAATTCAAATTTCTAATTTAAAATAAAATTTATGTTTCTAATTCTTTTTGCTGTGCATCACATTTACAATATGTTACATATTATCTGTATATCAAATGTCTTCTTGGTTAAATTACCGCGATACATATGCTTCCATAAAATAATTCCTCTAAATCAACACATGCAATAAAGAGAATATATCCTAATTATTTTACGTAATACAATGATCAAAGTCCTTTAAAGTTGATTAATTTGTCACACATTTATTTATTTAATCGAATTTCACTTCATAATATTATTTTATAATTGAGTATAAACTGTTAAAACACTTTTCTGTTGCATATGTTTATCGATAATGAACAAGGTCTTGTGTACTCTCCAGGATCTCACAACAATTTCACATTCAACTAATTTACCAAACCTTTTGACGAAATACCTCCACTATTACACCTTTCTTAAAAATAGCATCATTTAAAATGAAGTCATAGATATGCTAAAGCTAGAACCATATTTATGAATAAAGTTAGCCAAAAAGGCCAAGATATTAAAAAAATTATTTATCAAATGCATCGCAAACGGAAACAATTATTTTCATACAATTCCATACAAACGAATGCTAAATAATAGTTTCACAGCAAATGCATTTGGTGAAAGGTTCATATTAGGGGTCAGCTTCTTGATCTATGGGTTGAATAAGAAATGTGATTTTTGGTGGTAAAAATACAAATTGTATATCTAAGTCTCCTTTGAATACCATTTCTATTGTTCGACACACAAATGTGCTTTATCCAATACTTGAATAAAATAATCATTCACCATATATTTTTGTCAAATCCCCAATCTATCGGCAGTTTCTTATTTTCTAAAACTTTCATAGTTTATGGACTTTGTGAATTTTAAACCAAATATTCCTCTTCAAGGTAAATTGTAGGACGATATTTGCTAATCTTCTAAAACCTATTGATGATTCTAACTCATCTATATAACGCTCAACGGTAACTTTTAATCAAAATTCGCTGGATAGATAAAAGCACAACTTGAAACGAGACAATTGAAACGCACATTGGAGCGACATTAAGAATTTTTTATTATTTGACTATGAATCAGTAAGGATATCGATGTTTTATTGATATTCACAAATTTTCGGTACAGCCATTTTCAAGGGATTCATGTGTGATATTGATGTATTAAAATTTTTTTACGAATTTTCGCATTCTGAAAAGATTTGGAGTCTCACTGATATTAAGAACATAAAGTTTTATCAATCTGATGATTATTTTCTATTATTAGAAAATATGGAACTGAAATTAGATTTTAAATGAATACTAAAGTATTTTTAAGAAATAAAATCAAAATCAAACCCGACTAAAATGAATATGATAATCGCATAATGTTTTTTGGAAACTAATTATACACCTTTTTACACATTTCTCAAAATATTTTTATCATTTTATTTTCTTATTTTTTACATTAATATTGTTTTTGATTTTAAATTTTTATTAAAACTTATTATAAATTTTTTCAGCATTAAAAAAAGACATAAGTACACAATATTTATTCAGACCATAAATCTTCAACGTTCTATTTTATAGCTCTTCGTTGCGTAACATCAACTGGGATTTTATTGGTTTTCTAATTATTGATACAGAATACACAAACATACCAACATTCAAACACAATCATCAAACTACAATTTTGACATATTACGTAATATGTTAATTATAAAAATTTTTTTAATTAATTAAATTAACATTCAAAATTAAATTATTAATAATTAAGAGGAAATTCATAATCGAATGAAATTAAAATACTATTAAATGTCAATTTCACACCAAAAGATAAGAAATTTTTTAATTAGATTTTAATATTTGTTTTAATATTTGGATTGCTTAAATATTGCTTATTTTTGAGACATTGTGAACTTTGAAAATTAGCTCTTTAACCCTTTTGTCCCTATTTGTACAATACGTCCCCGAAACTTTCATAATACTACTGGGATATTTTCAAAGCAATTTTCATTGTTAGAGTTTAGTTTCAGTGTTTCATTGTTCTCGGTTATTAAGAAGCGCCACCTTTACAAAAATAAGAATATTTCATATTTAAGTCAATATTAACAAGTTCCAAAATATAAAGTTAGCCTAGTGTCATCAGCCAAAAGTACGGGCGAAAGGGTTAAATTAAATAAATGTTTCATTTTAATTATTTAGTAAAACTACTAAATATTCATGAAATGAAAATTCTTTAATTGTGACCTATGTAAACATTCAGAAAATAGTCTGAATAATCATTTTGCAAATCATATTGAGTATGTTAGAATTCAAAAGTTCAATTCTTGATCAAACAAGAATTTGATTTTATTGAATTTATAGAAGTACAACCCTTTCTAAAAAGACTTCTGTCTAACTTATATGGCCCGCAACTTAAGTATTATTAAAAATAGAGAACTATTTATTCGCTATGTATTTTTTACTAAACGCTATGTATTTTATAAACATTTTCTATGTAGATAAATACACAGTATCAGTAGAGTAAAACACTTCTATGTTAATTAATTAATTCTAGATATTTAATACATTCGCTAAGTAATTAATTAAAAACTATGTAAAATAAATACCGTATATTTCGGCGTATAAGACGACCCTTAAAGTCAAAAAATCACCCTTGAAAATTGTGGGTCGTCTTATACAACCGATATAAAAGAAAGTATTACAGTACAGGTAGTTGTATTTATACTACTTTTATGCATATCTAAAACCCGATATATGATAAATCATAAAAATTTGCTCTAATTTTGTACCTCGTCTTATCTGACGGTCGCCTTATACGCCGAAATATACGGTAAATGCCAAGTCAAGAAAACAAGTTATAAGTAAAATTAAAAAAAACGATATGTCAATTAATAAAATCCATCAATAAATCTTAATTTTTTCTAAGATGTTTTAAGAACAGTCGACAAACTACTATGTTTCAGCTAGTGAGGCAACTATAACTCAAGAAGACATTGACAAAGTTGAAAAAATGCGCTGGACAACATTCGATCGATTTACGAAGCGAGCTTTTACTGTCTGGCGCATTAATTTACCAAACGATAAAGCCAATTGGGCCGACGGTCAGTGCAATTGTCCAGCATTTTTTAAAAATTTTATTTGCAAGCATGTTGTCGGCATTTCAATCAGACTTAAATATTGCAAAGTACCGGCAGTAGCTAAGAATACTTCTATTGGAAGTAAACTACCAAGAGCAAGACCAACTAAAGCTAAAAAAGCCTTATTAAAACAATAATTTCAAATATTTTTATAATAGTCTTTGTGAAATAGTCTTTGTATTTTAATGGATTTTTTTATTGTGTCACATTTTGTTTATTCTTATGAATTTTTCATTGTTTTACTTAGTTTTTGTATTTTTTTACTTATAAAAATTAAAAATATTACCTATAATAAAATAATTAAATACCTAATGAATTCTATTTTTTACTTATATAATTAATATAATACTTAGCATTTTATAAATATTTACTTAGAAAAAAATACATAAAGGCACTAATAAAATACATAGCGTTTAGTAAAAAATACATAGCGAATAAATAGGAGCCTTAAAAATAATCGAATTCGAAAAAATAAGATAAAATTTGTGGCATAGCTAACAAATAATATAATTGACATAATATTTTCTACAAAATTTGACTATGAATCAGATTTATTTAAGGTATTCACGAATTTTCGGCACAGCCTTTTTTTTAAATAATCACTTGAAAAAGGCTGTGCCGAAAATTCGTGAATACCTTAAATAAATCTGATGCATAGTCAAATTTTGTAGAAAATATTATGTCGATTAATAATTTAGTCAATATCATTAATAATATTGTCAATATTAATAATAATTTTGTCAATATTTTTGCAACATAAATTTTTAATAAAATTTTCTATTGACTTTAAATTATATTCGGAAAGGTTTTTTTAAAATATAATCTTAAATCTTGAATAGTGTATAAAATATTTTAATTGTCGAAATCATAAATAAGTTTTTGCTTTTTTATAAATTGACTTGAAATTAAATTCTGATTCGATTGATAGATCAATTATTATAATCTGATAATTATAACTGGTTGCGAAAATTTTAATATAATAGTGTATATTATATTTTAAGAACCAAAAATATTTGTCTCAAACATAGCATTCGACCTGTAATATTTGTCTGATCAATGTATTTGTAATAAGATTAAATTTGTAATTAAATTCCGCATCTTTTGATGTAAAGTTTTTTTGAGATTCTAAGACATGTTTTGGTGCCTAATCCAATATTTAGATGCAAATTACATAAATATTTTATTATCTTCTGTTAATTTAAAATTCTTTTTTTCATAATACGTTTTACAGAATAGTAATACTCAGAATTTTTCTTTCAATTCAACTGAATTTATAAATTTTATTAAGTTGTAAAAATTCTTGTTATTTTTTCTTCTACGCCCTTCATTTGTTTCCTACATTTCCTAAAATGATCACTAATGTGAGTCAATCCATTTAGTCGACAATGCTCAAGAACTCGAGTACAGAAATGACGGGCAGTCTCTCCTATGTATGTTGTATTACATGAAAATCGATAAACGAGCTCAGAACAAAGACCAACTGGAGTTGGAGACTTATTAGTGAACATACTACTTACTTTGCAAGACGTTGAAACAATCCTAAACTGAGTTTTATCTACATGTTTTAGGATCTTATTCTCTGAAACCCTCGGAATAAGGCAACACCAGCATACATTTTGGTTTAATGTGTTAAGATCGATTTTGTTCACCTTTCAAACTTGACAACTTACCAATTTCAGAGTCAATAAGAATATTACCTCCAGACAAATCAGTATAACAATCATGAAAATTCAATACGCACTTATCTACAATCTCTTTTGTCATACGCTCAAGAAAAGATTTAGAATATCCATTTTTAAGTAGCAATGCAACCAACGAGTCAAATATTTTATTGAGTTGAATACGATTATTTTTTCATTTAGATTTTGTTAATGTGATTTCTAACCTGAAGAAGACTGATAAACGATAGAAATATATAGTGAAATGTTTTTTATAGCATATACAGTTAGCGTTTTTCAATTATTAAAACATTGCCTTTTTCTTTGATTATTATTATTATTATTATTATTATTATTATTATTATTATTATTATTATTATTATTATTATTATATTTTATTCTTATTATTATAATTATTTTTATTATTTACTATTATTAGTATTAGTATTATTATTATTACTACTAATATTAATATTATTATTTATTATTTTTATTAATATTTATTATTAATATTTATTAATATTATTATTATCATTATTACTATTAATATTAATATTATTATTTTTATTAATATTTATTATTATTATTATTTATTACTATTATTATTATTATTATTACTATTAATATTATTATTTATTATTTTTATTAATATTTATTATTATTATTATTTATTACTATTATTATTATTATTATTATTATTATTATTATTATTATTATTACTATTAATATTAATATTATTAACATTTTTATATAAGTGTGTGTTTTATTGAAACGACTTGGTTATTTATAATTACATCATTAACGCAATCAGTGAAGTCAGTTTACGCATTGCATTGTTTATGATCTGTGTTGCACGTGTTTCATAATAATAATAATAATATAATCACTCTGATCGAGGAAACATAAATCGTATTGCTGTGTGCACTAATATATCGGCAAATGCTAATTATTCATCGGCACATTTTAATAGAGAATCGATGCGGGAATTCTCACGTATTTTATTTAAAATAAAATCCTTTCATGCAACTAGTTTTAATTTTCATTTTTTCAAAAAATTCGTTTTGAATTTTCTATATTTTTTCTTTTAAGATATGTGAAGCATTTCATGGATTGTGACGGTTTGCATCTCATTTTTACTTACATGCGTGACAAAGGAGTCCATGCGATAAATAGTCAGACATTTTCCCAATGTATTCGTTGCATTAGATCTTTGGGAAACAGTGAGGTATAGTTATTTCTATGTTTCTATTTCAGATTTCTTGTTTCATATTCAATATAAATGGTAAATTTAACGAGAGAAAAAATTATCCGATTTCGTATGCCATGTTTTTTTAAAGAATTCATTAATAAAAATTTTTATAAATTGCCTGAAAAGTATTTTATAGAATTTTTGGTTTCCTGTTTCATTAATTATTTATTCTGGAAAGGGAGGGTTGGAGTCGCAAATTTATTGAAATTTAATTTGGTTTCTGGTTTAGTAAAAATAAATTGGAAATAGACTTTTTGGCGCCTAATTCAAATGTTATTAATAACTTAATTAAACAATTTAAATAAAAAAATATGCAGCTTCTCCTATATTGGACATATTATTATGATGAGCATCCCTTGTTACTGTTATATTTCTTTTTCTTATTATATAATTTTGTAATTGATCACTGGATTCAACAGATAACCAAGAATAACCAAGCAAGTTCTTTTATATTTGGAAATATATGCCTTGGATTATATATCTTATGATTGTCTATTATTAGATTTTTTCTTTAATTATTATTATTATTATTATTATTATTATTATTATTATTATTATTATTATTATTATTATTATTATTATTATCATCATCAATATTATTATTATTATTATTATTATCATTATTATTATTATTATTATTATTATTATTATTATTATTATTATTCATTATTATTATTATTATTTATTATTATTATTATTATTATTATTATTATTATTATTTTTTATTATTATTTATTATTATTATTATTATTTATTATTTTTATTATTATTATTATTATTATTATTATTATTATTATTATTTATTATTATTCATTATTATTATTATTTTATTATTATTTATTTTTATTATTATTATTATTATTATTATAATTATTATTATTATTTATTATTATTATTATTATTATTATTATTATTATTTTATTATTATTTATTTTTATTATTGTTATTATTTATTTTTATTATTATTTATTATTATTATTATTTATTATTATTATTAATATTATTATTATTACTATTTATTATAATTATTATCATTTTTCAATGATTTTAGGATGAAAAATGTCTTAATATTTAAATAAGCACTTTCGTTTTGTGTTCCAGTGCATTGGATCAAAATCTTTGGCATACGTTATTCTTTGAATGATTGTTTCTTTACTGTTAATTCTCTCCAACTTTCTGCTCGATTGTTTTGTCGGTTTGTTTTAATGGTTTGGTTTAGTTTTATGTTTACTCCTTATTACTTTTCTTTTGTTAAAAAAAGTTAACTATCTTAAAGTAAATTTCATCATATTATTGCAACTGTGTCTTTTTAAACAACTCACTATCAGCTCTTTTTCAATATTGCTAACATTAAAATCTTCAGCAGCTGTATTTCCTATCCATCGCATGCAGAGTGTAATTTCGTCCTTGACCAGTGGAAGTTATATTATTTATATTATTATTTATATAGTCTTTATTATTGGCTATTTGAAAGGAAAGAATTATTTAAATCTTCAAGCAAAACAGTAATTTAAACATTTTTATTCAAGATTTAATTTCAGTGCTGTCTATATAGTTTTGATCAGGTGTTTAATTATTATCAATATTAAAACAAGCTATTAACGCTAGAACGATGGTTTCCTATTAACAGTATTATTCAAATGTATTTAAAACAAGAAAATTAGATCTGTTAAAACAAAAGAGCTGAGACAGCTTTCTCGTTGAGGGATCCCGCGTAAAGTCGGCCACTGATTAGCATTATTATAGCTAATAATCGGTATGATTAAAACTTTTCGGTAAGAACTAAGAAGTTAAAATGTCGCATTTATCAAGTTTAATATCTACCAAAACGACGCTTGAGAGATTATTGTAATCTTTTCTGTAATTTTATCACTGATTTGAATAATCAGTGTAAACTTTACCAATTTTGTACAGTGATCATTTTACACGTTTAACAATATTACTATTGAGTAATCCGGATTTTTGGGTTCTGAGAATATTTATCTAGAGTATAGGATATGTCTGGTTTAGGAAAATTGTCATCAAACAATGTAAAAGATAAGAAAAGAATACAAAACCAGGAAATCAAATCAAAAGTTAAATTGAATCCGTGTCTTACTCCGCAAACTAAAGAATTTGCTAATGTGCCTCATTGCCTGCGTTCATTCACGCAATATTTCTTCTTGATAGATCTTTTACAGTTTTAGATGAAAAACACTGAAATCAGAGTTGGTAAGTAGTAACTGTTCTATCATAAAGCTTCAGTTCTTTGTTTTTTAATGAAAATCCTTGGGCCTAAAAACCATTTTTGCTTTATCATTATCATCTCACAAAGACTTGTGAATTGAGAAATTTGCATATAGGAGTCGTGAGCTTTTCAAATTTAGAAACTAAGTTCTGTTTCGAGTCATGTTTATCACTGATAAAAGTTCCTCATTTATGAATATATTTTCGGTGGTTGAATTTTATCACTCTTTAATAGGTGTAAATTTCTATAATAACGCTTTCAAATTTGACGTTTTTTTTGCGTGTATTTTTCCCAGAAATGCATTTATATTCTTCTTTTGGTTTTTCGGTTATATCATTATTGTAAGTTGTATAATTTATTTGGTTCTTGTGAAATCTGACAAAGGAGCACTTTCCTAATTTAAAATAGTCGATTTAAGGAAAAAAGAACTAAACCAACTGTGTCAGTGATGCAAAAATTAAAATGAAAAGTTATTTTGAAGGATTAAAATTGCGGTCTGGAAATGGAATTTTAGAAACATTAAAAGGAATTGTGGTTATTCTCACAGATGTTTCGTTTCCAAAAAAGACGATAAAATAGATGAATTTATATGAGTAAATTGAGCGGTTTTAAATCCTGTGGCACCTCTAAAATCTGGCCCATATGTGCAAAATTGAATTTTTTAATTTCTATTTAATTATTTTATAGAAATATAATTTTCTGTATTAATTTATGATATAATAAAGCTATTTTTGATATTTATTGTTGTTTAAATATAATTTATTGAGTTTCTCAAGATCTCCAGGAATTTTATTCGGGATTTTGCGTTTCCCTGAGAAATTAAATCATCGAGAAGTAGGCGCCGAATTAATCATAAATACAAAAATATACATTAAACAAAAATTGTTTTTTTTTCTTTGACAAAAAATATTTGAAAATAAAATTTTAAAATCCATATTAAATTACCATGCCGGATGTCTGAAGTTCAATGTCCAATGAAATTTATAACAATACACAAAAGATGTAAGAAGCTGAAATTGTGGTAAGGTTTTACGAAAGTGGGTGAATGAAAGAAAATTTTTAACTGAAATTTTTCTGGAAGCTGAGAATGTAGAGGATTTTAGTCAAAATTGCATAGCTTAGTATTTTGATAAATATGAAAGCAAACTTTTTCAAGTTTCAATGATTTTTATAGAAATCGATACAGTTTCAAAACTGTTTTTCTCATTACACAACTTTCATAAGATCAAATTTTGCGCAAGCCATTTATATGAAAGATAATATATTTGACCAATGAGAAACCAGCTTTTAACAGCATGGTAAATGTTTACTGAAACGCTGAATAAAAGTCCTAAGATATTGACGAATTTATGCGATCAGAGATGACCCGTTCATTATAGTTAATAAAAAGGTTAAGTATTAGAAATATATTATTATTATTTATTACAATTTTGAAAATAATTATTAGAATAAGATTAATTAAAACAAAAAGAAATACGAGTTTTTCTGATATTTTGTTATTTGTCTGCAACTTTGAAATATAAGTCATATTTGTGTATCAATTTGTGACTAAGACTGAAATGATTAATAATTAACTTTGATAATATTGTGTTCTTGTTTTCATTGATATTGTATTTAAGTTACCGTGTATCGTCGGGTATAAGTTGGTAAATTTTGTTTAATATTTTATTCAATATTTTATTCTAAAAACGGATTTCCGACTTCTAGCTGGATCACAAACCATTAGGGTTCAAAATAGTAAATTTAATTATTTCCTAGATCGTAATTTCCAGTCTTAACTGTTATCTGCCTGATTTTTATTATAGATAACTGGCAAAGTCGACACTTAATGATGGTATTCATGTTGATTTCAGTTTATCTGAAAAATTTATTAATAATAAAATTTTTGTATTTTATTCAGTGAAATAAAATTCATAAATAAAATATTGATGCCTATTCATATAAATATGAATTCTTGTTTTAAAATATTATATACTTTTTAAAATTTAACATTAAGACATTAGCTTATATTCTATAATTTTTAGAATATTAAATGTAAAAAACAACAGTAACACCGGAACTTGACATTTCTTTACTTTTTAAAACTGTAGAAATTTGCTTTTTAATGTAAAAAATAAAAAATATTTAAAATAGTTTTCCTCCCGACTTATATGTGAACCTTGCATTTTAGTCACCATCTGATGTACATATTTAAGGTTCCGACTTGTACACGAACATAGTTATACCCGATAATATACGGAATGACTGATTTTCTATATATATATATATATATATATATGGTTGATTTGTTGTATGGTTTGTGTTACCATGTGTATCATTGAAATGCAAAAATTAACATCTTTTAAGTACAAATCACTGGCTTGAAATTGGACATACTTGTGGGCAATGTTGAAACTGATAACTAATTTGTCCCATAATGTATATACATACATTCATCCATCCCTCGATTTACACAGTATATGGGTTTCTTGAAAAATCGTGTAAATTAAAACCGGGTTAAATGAGACGCAGAATGCATACGAAAAAGACCTTTTTAATGAATATATTGAAAAGTCATAGATATGTTAATAGTAACCGTTTAAAATGAGACAAACATTAAATGAAAAAAACATATTTTTTCTCATTAAATTAATTTAATAAAAATAAATAAAAAATAATAATTTACGAAATAAAGCAACAAAAATAAAATATTATCAGGAATTAGCAATATTCCATAATAAGAAATAAATAGGAAAAGGTATATTGTTAGTCGGAACGTTCACAATGTAG